>VZTJ01011336.1:650055-744902 GCA_013397795.1 Orthonyx spaldingii
GGGCGGCCGCGCCGGAGCTGCGCCTGCCCTGCCCCAGCTGCCCCTGCCCCAGCTGCCCCTGCCCCAGCTGCCCCTGCCCCAGCTGCCCCTGCCCCGCCATGAAGATCGAGGAGGTGAAGAGCACCTCGAAGACCCAGCGCATCGCCGCCCACAGCCATGTCAAGGGGCTGGGGCTGGACGAGAGCGGTTCCGCCAAGCCGGCCGGGGCCGGGCTCGTGGGGCAGGAGAACGCGCGGGAGGTGAGCGCGGGGCTGGGCCGGGCCGGGCCGGGGGGTCGGACGAGTCCCGGCAGCGAGGGAGGGTCGTGCCCGGGCTGCTCCGTGCCGCTGCTGCGGTGTGAGATGCGATCGGGGCTGTGCTTGCTCCGCTCGTGTCTCGCACAAGGACCGTGACGGTCTCACGGGTGTCGCGCGTAGGAATCGGGGTTTTACAGGCAAGGGAACCGGCCACGAGTCAGCAGATTTGGTACGATTAGGGATTGGAGCATCCGTTTCAATGCGGTGCCCGGGTAAAACCATGATAGAATCACAGCATGGTTTGGGTCGGAAGGGACCTTAAAGATCACCTCGTTCCAACCCCCCTGCCCTGGGCAGGGACACCTTCCCCTGGACCAGGTTGTTCAGAGCCCCATGCAGCCTGGTCGTGAAAGAGGATCTGTAGAGGATCTGCGGCTCAGGCAGCAAAGATTAATCTCCTGCTTTACTTTGAAACCTCCCTCTCTGCGTGGGACTGCGAGAGGGAAAAGGAGTCGGAGCTCACAGATTGGGTTTTGGCGTCTGTGATTTTTAATGTCTGTGTCAGATAAAATGATTGTAGAAAGTACATTTTTCTGATCTTGTCTGCCTTTTTGTGTGCATTAAATTGAAGTCTTTACTTTCTGTTAAACCTGTTATTTCTAAACACTTTAAGTAATGTTGGAACAAAAGATCTCTAGCAATACTTGTGTTCACAGTGTAAATACTTATTTAACTTACAGGCATGTGGGGTTATAGTGGAGCTAATCAAAAGCAAAAAAATGGCTGGCAGAGCTGTGCTGTTGGCAGGACCTCCTGGAACTGGCAAGGTATTATTTTCCTATTTTGTTATGAAGTGACGTATTTCCAAATCTATTTTAATTTGTTGTCAAAACCATTTTAGGATAATGGTTATATAATGTTTTCATCTAGCAGAACTTTTTTTTCAATCAAGGTATAGTTTTCTACTTTATATTTTTACTTTTGCCATGTCATCGACACTGGCAGCACCCAGTGGTGTGTTCAGCATCTTTAATGTGAAACCACTTCATGTCGGTTACTAAACACATGGGGAACATGGGGTCTGAAAAAGTTTTAGAAAAACCTTATAAAAGTTTTACTTTTATATTAAAAGCCAGAATGGTTTTTGTTTGGTTTACTTTTCCCCCCATGCTATTTAAGGCTTTTTGCATCTGTATCAGATGTCAAATTCAAATGCCCAGTATTGTGTCTTTAAGGTTCTTTAGAAGTCTTTGGCCAAAGTCACCTGTGTTGGAGGAGGGTTGTTATATGTGAGAAATGTATGTCAGACAGAAGAGTCTTACCAGTAAACTGATAGTTGATATAGAGAAGGTGATACAATGAGGAAAGTTAATTCTGTGCAAAAAGAATCCTTTCTTAATTCTCTTCAGAATTAATGTCTGGGTTTTGTGTTTGTTTGGGTTTTTTTCCTTTTACAGACTGCTTTGGCTCTAGCTATTGCTCAGGAACTGGGAAGCAAAGTTCCCTTTTGTCCTATGGTTGGAAGTGAGGTCTATTCCACTGAGATCAAGAAAACAGAAGTTCTAATGGAAAACTTCCGACGTGCAATTGGTATGTTTCAGGAAAAGAAAAATTAAGTACTTGCGTGACATTTTTGCATTTTCTCAGTCATCTAAAAAGGAAAGACTTTTCAGTGGTCCTGATGTTCTCAGATTTTTGTATGCTTATTTTCTTCTGTGCTGATCCTAATTTAGTGAATCTCTTTCACTTAGTGGAGTCAGCTTTTCAGTTTACAAACTGGAATTGAATTATTGTATTATGGTTTGTACTTCACCAAATTCTTCTCTTATCCTTCAGATTCACCTCTCCATTTTGCCTGTGACTGAATAAAGCTGAAAGAAAAAATAATTTTTAGTTTCTTACGTTAGCAGAAATACTTGTAGACAGAAAAATGCTCCTCCTGTTTCTTTTTGTTTCAGTGATTTCACCCTACTAAAGAAGCACTCCTAATCAGGGGCTCCCAAACAGCATCACTAGCCTGACTTACTGTTCCAGCGAGCACAAAGAAAGTTCCATTCCAACTGAATAAACACTTTAACTTAATGTCTTCCTCAGTTCTACAGTGCATTTACAAGTTTGATGTAAATTGGCTTAATTTGCAGTACAGCCTCAGTGACTGTCTAAAATCTCTGATACGATCGCTGCTGACAGCTGATAAATGCAGATAGAAGTGGCCCTTGTTTGTGTGAGGATTGGCTAAAGAGAGCCCAGTTGATTTTAGTCCTGAATGTATTAACAGTTAATTTGCCTGTTTCAGTACCATGTTTCCTCTTGGACTTCATCTGACAGCAGCAGGGTGAAGAAGTCTCTCAGTTCTTCAGTGAAACAAAAGTATTCAATTGACTTTTATAAGAAAGCAACTTTCAGTAGTCTCTGGTCTTCTGGTTACCATGAAACTGGCAGGGCCTGGGGGAGGGAAGCCAGAGACTCAGTAGTCTGCAAAATTTCCTTGATGTGATGAAGTTCCCTGTCAGAGATTTGGAAACCTGAACCAACAGATGAAACTTATGCCATCCATGTTGTCATTTCTAGAGACAGCAGTATTTTAACTCTCTGAGGTTTAACAGCCAGCTACATTGTTAGGTTCCTGCATTCCCTGAATGTCAGTAGAGAGACACTTCTAAACAAATATTAGTGTTAATGAAAGATGGAACTTCTTTTATTCCTTTCTGCTGAATTCCATGTCACATTTTCATAACACAGCCTTTATTGAATATTTTTGTGAGTGTAAAAAGCATTCTCTGAAATATTTTAAAGGACTAGTAACCATCATTTCTTGTAATGAAACACTTTCCAGTTGGGTTTTAATCTCAGGTACATTTTAGCTTCTCTGCTTGGTAAAGAAATATTTTACAAGGGTGCATTTTTAAAAAAAATTATTCTGTGCAGTGGCAGCTGGGTCTGGGTGCAAAGGAAGCTTCAGCTCACACATCCATCAGTACATAAAGTATTCATTTAGATTTTATTGAGTTTGTTTGTTTGTAAATCTCCTTGATAGCAGGTTCTGTGTACGTTATCGTTGCTCATATCATGCATTTTACTTTCAAGGGGTTTAGCCACCTGAACATTTAAAAATTACCAGAGATGCTAACATCAGGTTTTTTTACGTAATGGTTGGGGTTTTTTTCTTGGAAACTACAAAGGCTGACTGGTTTAGACCCATCACTGTATAAGAAAGTAGGAGTTACTCTGAGTTTACAGAATTTTTATTGTTGAGGGTCTCTTAATAACAGACTTGACATAGTCTGGTGGCCAAGTAGTGTTTGGAATGCAGTAGAGAGGTTATAATATGTAAGAAACATGAAAGGACAGAGTGGGAAATGACGAGATCGAATTGTTGTATGGGTTAAAAGAATTTCAACCTGGGAGAGATTAATCCAGTACAGAGCTCATTAGCAGCTAGTGAGGATGATGATAGCAGCTAATGTTAGAGCTCAGTTGCAGTAAAAGATAACTGCTGCAATAGCCACTTCAATAGCATAACTGTTCCTTGTGCTGCCAAATTGTACCTGCAGGGAGTCAAGCAAGCACTGTTCAACTCCATGGAGTGCTGTTGAACCAAATCATGAAATAGCCCACAACTGCTGCCTTGGATTTGTGTCTGATTTGGAAGTGGGAGATCTCTCTGTTTAACAGCTCATTTGGGAATTAAGTTCATAGTTGACACATGCACATTAATTTGAAATCAAAGTATAATCAGCAGCAAGTTCAAAGCATCAATTACCTTTGTTCAGATCATGTTCATCTGTAAATATTTCCTGCAGACACATCTCTAAGAGCACATTAGTCTGGATTAGAGGCAGGCTCTGAAGCAAATCCCTGGGTTTACCCTCACTGACTTGGCTTTGCCTTGTGTTGTGGAACAGAATGAGCACGTGAACTGGATTCTCTTCAGTTGAAATGGAACTGGAAGATTCATTGCATGCTTCAGCAGCATACAAATCATACCCCAAACACAAACAGGCTGCCAGGTTTTCAGAGCAGAGTAGAGCTTGTGCTACAAGTTTAAAAGCAAAACAAAAAGAATGAGCAATCCTGGTCCAGTTTTTGGCAGTCTCAGTTTCAATGTGCAGATTCCCATATTGCTCACACTCCTTGCCAGTGTGATATAGCCTTCTCTAGGTCAGTTTTATAACTCAAAGGTTAATTAATTTCTGTCTGATGTTTTGGCATACCTGAAAAACATTTTAAAAATTACTGATGTTGACTTCATACACAATTTTTATGTAGTCTTAAGTAAGAGAAAGCAAACACTTCTTACCAAGAATTTGTCGTGTTATCCACAGTTGTGCTTGTTTCTTGCATTTCAAATCCTGATCCGAATTTGGGCCCAGTAGAGGGAGACAGACTCGTATTTGTCAGTTCTTCAGAGCCCCTATCAGCAGCTCAAAATTACTGGTGAAGTGTCTGATCTATTTCAAAGCAAAACGAAAAGTTACGGAACAAGGAAAGTTTTATGAAGTCACAATACCCTCAGACTGGGCAGGATGACTTCCTTATATCTTGTTACAACCCATTCATTATTTTTGGTATGGCATGTGTGTCTCATAAAATCCTTCATAGAGTTTCTTCAGATGTGGATTCTTTGAACTTCTGTGTAGTTAGGACGTACATAATTGTAGTGGTGGTGGTGATGATAGTGGGTTTGCTTTGAAACAACCTACCTGTAAATCTCTTCAGCTCTGTATTATTTATCAATTTAAAATAACCTGGTTAATTACAGTAATTGTGACTAGAACAGAAGATACGCAGATACTCTGACGATTGCTTGGCTGTTTGAAAAATAAGGATGTAATTTTCAGCTATTTTGAAATAGTTTTAAATTTTCATTGTAGCAGTTTCTGCTAAATTTTATCTAGCTCACCTTTTGCTATTAACTTGAAAAATATTTGAAATTGTACATTAACCCTTTAGTAATTTTATGATGTTCTAGCACAATACCTGTTAAGCAATTTATGTTATATTTTCAACTCAATTGTTAAAATGTAAAGGTTTTTATGAAGTTACTTTTTTTCTTCTTTTTATTAATTTGCAGGGCTTTTCTGATGGTCCAAAATTGTGTAAAACTCACTGTTCTATTAACGTCACTACTTTCAGAATATGACCTGTGTTTCTGGCCTTAGCATAGGGAAACAAATCAAGCAAATTTCCTCTCTATGGGAGGGAAAAGAGACAGAGAATCCTAACATTTGCTTCAAGAACTAATAATAATGAATAGAAGAAAGTAATTTCTAAAAGTTTAATAAGCTTCTTAGCAGGTCAGAACTTGGGCTGAGCTTTCATTCTCGTGCACAGGATGAATATTCTCACTTAATATTGAAGAAAGGAACAATAATTCATCTTTCTGCCTTTAGAAGTATAATATTACCATGAGATGTAATGCAGCCTAACAATATGTTACATTTTGTTGACAGTAAAGCAGCAGACTCCTAAGTGTAAACTGAAACTATTCTAAACAATTTCTTGCAGGGTTGAGGATTAAAGAGACCAAGGAGGTTTATGAAGGAGAAGTCACAGAACTGACTCCCTGTGAGACTGAGAATCCTATGGGGGGATATGGCAAAACCATCAGCCACGTAATTATAGGACTGAAAACTGCAAAGGGAACCAAACAGTTGAAGGTATGTGTGGTAGAGTCTCAGAGATTTCCTTAAGTATTTCAGGTGTGCTGCTTCTATATTTAGCATTTCTTAGTTCCATTTCAAGCTCTTGATCCCCATCTCTGTCAAGTGGGGCTGCCAGGAGGCTGCTTTCTCTGGCTAGACAACTTTATCCTGACTGTTTGTGTTTATCTGCTTTATGTAGAATATTTAGATACTGGTCTTGTCCCCTGCTAATTTAAATAGCAGATAAACCCATCAACACTTGGTTAGCAGCTGCTGTTATTTCTCTGTTTGGCAGCACACACTTATATGTCTTCAGGGAGTTAAAGGGAGTTTTAGCAGGAGGAGATCCTGGTGCAGTTCTGTAGATCACTAGTACCACAAAAAATGGGCTGAGCTGGCAATCTGGACTTTGTTCTATCTCAGTCTGTGATACACTCTCACCCTGGCTATAAATTTGTGGTCATGGTAATAAATATACCAGAAATGCCTTGTTTGATTTTGTTTTCGTAATTGTGAGGAACCAAATTTTTGAGGATGGCTTGGGAAATATTGCCTGTTTAAATATAAATTGTTCTTTCTGTCACATCCTTTCTTTCTCCATGGGGTGTCATGCTCTAGTGAATATTTGATAGAGAACTGGAAATTGAGCTGGTGTGTTGCCAGCTCAGGCCCACTTTCCTTTTGTTTTCTTGTCTCCATTCAATTTCCCTGTCAGACTAGGAGAGAACTAAAAGCTGTCTCTGTTGTTAAGTATCATCGCATATTTGTTCACTCTGAAAACAAGGAAATGAAGAGCAAAAGTGAATAAACATGTACCAAGAGAAACAAAGGCATCTAATATATTATACAGCCACACTCCCTCACAGAACTCCACAGAGGATAAGAACTCAAGAAATCAAGGAACATAATTCAATGCTATAGCCAGATTTTTTATAAAAGTTTTCCTGGAAAGCTAGAGAACTACTTGTTTCCTAGGTATAAATACATTGTCACATTACTCAGAGGTATGTTTTGTAACTGGTATCATTATGTTTCTGGCACTGTCACTTCCTTGTGGATAGCAGATTTTTTTTGGTAAGACAGTAAGTTCTGTGCATCTTCCAGATTTATTCTCTATCCCTACTCCAACTGTTACAGCTTTATAAAATTCTAGAGGTATTGTCAGGGTGAGTTGCAGTTTAATTTTGTCTGGTGGGAGTGAGCTTCAAACTGAATTTCTTTACCTTGATTACCATAACAATGTGGAACTGTTTTGACCAACTGTACTGTTTGCTTTTCTCCAGCTGGACCCAAGCATTTTTGAAAGCTTGCAGAAGGAGCGAGTGGAAACCGGTGACGTTATTTATATTGAAGCAAACAGTGGAGCTGTCAAGGTAAAAGAAAAGTTCTGTACTTTTATGCGGGTGTATGTTTCTTGCAGACCTTTCTCTGCCTTTGTCAGAAGGCTCTCTGATTTATTAACCTTAACTGACATGAAATGGTTACATGGAAATTCTAAAAAGAGCCCAGTGCTTTCCTTATCTGTAGAGAAAAGTCTCTTGCACCCACAGAAGGTGGTAATCTGGTTCACAATTAAGGTCATCTGGCAAGGAAGCTATCACTGATGCTGTCTGGATGAGTTTTCTTTTCTGTAAGATCAAGGCATCTCTAAGGGAAGAGGGGGAAAACCAAGCAACTTTAGTCATTTTCAGGCTGACATGTGCAGCGTATTTAATCTTTCTTTTATCGCTGTGGTATTTTCTCCACAAGATATATATATGTAGAAGGGAATACTGCATTAGTTAGCATTCTTTTCATATCTGATTTAGAAAGTAGTGTATAGTGATACTTGCTGTTTAATAGATGAGCATAATATTTTCTATCATATAATAAATCACCCACCTACAAAGGAGCCTTGAACAGTTCTCCCAATCTCTGGTTAATCTGCTGGATTTGTCCTTTAGCAAGAATTGCATACGGTTAAAAGAAGGGGAGAGAGGAATGGAATATTCTTGCCACTGAAAATATCAGGTGTTTTTCAACAGAGTTTTTGAGCTTTGATCAGTAGATAGGGTATGCCTGTTGCTAAGCAGGGAGTGGGATGTCTGGATTGTCAGCTGAAGCTTGTCAGAACTGGAATTGTGAACTGACCCCGTTATCGAGTTCATGTCACTCAAGGTTTTGGCACTGAAATTAATTCTATACCTGGGTTTCTCTGTGCTGTTCCTCAGAGGCAAGGCAGGTGTGATATCTATGCTACGGAATTTGACCTTGAAGCTGAAGAGTATGTTCCCTTGCCAAAAGGTGATGTGCACAAGAAAAAGGAAATTATTCAGGATGTCACCCTGCATGACTTGGATGTGGCCAATGCTCGACCTCAGGTATCTGACTTCACAGATGAAGTCTTTACAGAAAAATTGTTTGACATAGATGTGATGTTACCAGAATAATTGAGATGTGGGAAGTTGTGCTAACTCGTTCACCCTCAAAGATTCCACTGTAGGAGCAGCAGAAGGTGTTACACCTTGAAGGCCAGTCTAGCTCTCCTCAGGGAGGCCATGCCATGGGGGTTAAAGGGGCAGTTGCTTCCTTAGGATTCATGCACCTGGCCATGGAATACCGGTCAGCACAACACTCCTAGCACTACAGAGAATGGTCTTGGAATTGTAGAAGAGCTTCCACACAGGTATTTGGGACCCCCCACCTTCCCACTGAATTCATCATCTAGACCCTGCTCTCTTCCCTTCCACCACTGTGCACCATCACCTGCAGAAAAAGAGCGATGTGGGCTGTTCCCTTTGACCAGGAAAAGACATTATTGCTTTCTCTCCAGAAGGAAAGCTGCCTACAGATGTGAGGTAGCAGCAGCCAGACCTGCATAATTTCATTTCCTGGAAGTTCTGAATGCAGATTAATATATTCTGCTCTGTGTTTATGGTTTCATGGCCATGAAATGGAAACTGCAAGGACTGTGATCAAAGGTGACTTAAGTATTTTTAGCTGCTGTGGATTCCGTTGGATGTCCTTGCTTTCTTCAGAAATGTTTCACAGCCACTTGTTAAACTTCTTTGTGAAGTTCAGTAGAGCTCTGCATGTATTGCAGCAAAGAAAAAAAAAAGAAAATAGAAGAATTACTCCTTGTTGTGTCTTAACATAAATCCACTCCTGAGAGAATTCTATCTGTGTCAGAAACAGAAGTCACTAACAAGTTTAAAGGCTGGAATCCCTACAATATAACAATACATCTCTGTAACTTACTCAATTTCAAAAATAAACCCCCTTATTTACAAAAAAAATTATTTATTTGATAAAAATCATGGTATTCAAGTCATAAAATTTAGAATAATTCTTTCCATGTTGACAGGTTGAATACCTACTGTGCATGTAGACAATCTGAATCTCTGTGTTCCCTGATGATTTCATTCCTTAGGAATTCCTCTGTGACAGTTGTTTTAAGAGAGGATATCTCATTTTGATTTTTTATGCTCTCCAAATGAGCAAGGATGAACAAAGGATGAGGAATTAGCTAGGTGATTATATTTAGAGTACTACTGTGGTGAAGTGACCTAAGCTTTGACAGATTATCAAAGACTGCTGATATAAAGTATCAAGTTAACTGTAAGAAACAACTTCTTTAACCAATTCCTAATCTGTAAAATTCCCAAGGTATGTGCTTACTACGTGACCTCACAGCTGATCTGTCACTTTCTTTTCCTAGGGAGGACAAGACATCCTTTCTATGATGGGACAGTTGATGAAGCCTAAGAAAACTGAAATTACTGGTATGAAACTTGCATGGTATTTTGAGATCAGTATAATCTGTGTTTTCCACTTAGAAAAGGATTAAAACAGTGTTCCTGTATCTCTAAATGAATGCCCATGTAATATGTGTTCATAAATACTTAGATTTCACAGAGCACTGATACAGTTGCTGGTATTGCAGTGGCTGGAGAGAGTACAACAAGTTACTGGTTCATGCACGTAGTGGTAAAATATATACAGTGCTCTGCACCCATCTTCCTGGGGAGAGGTCAGAATGCCAGTGCCATCCCCCTTCCCACACCATTCCTGCCACACTGTGAGGTTCAGGCTTTCAACAAAGAGCCAAACTTGACAGCACTAATACACAAAGTCTAAAAAATATTGTAA
This sequence comes from Orthonyx spaldingii, assembly GCA_013397795.1. NCBI lineage: Eukaryota > Metazoa > Chordata > Aves > Passeriformes > Orthonychidae > Orthonyx > Orthonyx spaldingii. The sequence goes on from VZTJ01011336.1 coordinate 660,065, forward strand.
CAACCGTACGGAATTTTGGTGGAGTAGAAAAATGGCACCTCTGTAACAGCCAACTAAGGACCTGATGCTCCATGTGCACTGCTGCTCTTCCTACCTACAGGGATTTGGAGAAAACGGTATCTACAGACAGATCTATTCTCCTTTTTGCTTTGAAAGAAATGATGCTTCACTAAGTGACTATCTAAATTTAAATCAAAATCTGTTTCAATACCTAACTGAATGGTGGTCTTTTGCAGTATTTTGTCTGTCCCAGAGGTTGCTTTGCTTATTCTAATACTAGATTTATTGATGTAACATCTGGCATAGCTTTAAGAGCAGTAGGTTCACAGAAATTCATATAGTTTTTTGGTTTTTTAGTTAAACACAATTTCTTTGCTGAAATACCATAGCTAGATTTTGTTCTTTCAGTAATATTCTTTTCAGCCATGTTTGGAAACTTCAGTAAGTTTCTTGTTTAAAATTAAGTTTGACTGACTTCTCCACCCCCTACCAAATTCCACAATCCTATAACAATCAGTTTTTCACATGTGTGAGTATTTCAGTTAGAAATACTTCGTTGCACAGATGTCTCCCCAGTACAGTACAAAATGCCACAAAATTTTAGTGTCACAGATATTTTCCTTGTGGCAGTAAGACACCAAACCATGAAAAAGTTCAAGGAGAATTTTCCTTGCTTCAAGCTTTACCTACTGACCTACAGTTCACTAGCAGAACAACCAACAGTTTCTTTTTGTTCTCAGACAAACTTCGAGGAGAGATAAATAAGGTGGTGAACAAATACATCGATCAAGGCATTGCAGAGCTGGTGCCAGGTGTGCTCTTTGTGGATGAGGTTCACATGCTGGATATTGAGTGTTTCACATACCTGCACCGAGCACTGGAATCTTCTATTTCCCCCATTGTCATCTTTGCTTCCAACCGAGGAAACTGCATTATCAGGTATGATGTCTACACTTGAATTCTCCAGTTTGCATTGGTCCGTAAACCTTGGAATTAGAGTTACAATCTTGGAAGGCTTTTGTCTCTGACACTGACACCTGTGACAATCCTCTGCATGAGTTGCAAGCTGCATCAGTGCTCAAGAACTGCTCATGAGCTTCATGATGGGACGAGCATTTAGTGCCAGGCTGACTGGAATTCTCCTTTCCACTAGTGCATCTCTCTTCCTCTAACAGCTTCTGAATTGTTTCACTTCTTGGGTGATCTGTAACAGTTACCATTCTCATTGGATACCTCAATACATCTGCTGCCTGCACATCAGGGACGTCAAAAACACCAGAGCTACAAACCTCTAATATCATTGTGTCCTGCTTCTGGATTATTTTGCTGTTTGCTATCCTAATTCCATCAGAGTTCAGCTTCCTGTTCTTACTGTTAAAGTGTGTCACAGTTCAGCCTCTCCCTCTTCCTGCTATGTTGGTCTGGCTTTTTGTATTTCTTCAGTCTTGCCAACCAACTTGTTTTCCATCTCCACTTCACTTTGTGCCTTCACTTCAATACCTTTCACCCACAAAATGTGTTCTTTGCATGTTCAGTAAAAGTGCTCTCCTCTTTCAGAGTCTTCTGTAAGTTCTACTACTAGTTTGTGGTCTAGGTCTAATTATGTCTAAACAAGCTGTCATTAGCAATGATTGCTACTCTTTGAATTAATTCAGCTGTATAACCAGCTTTTCCTTTCCCTCATAGTTGCTCATCTGGTATTAATCTTTCTCTGTTTGCATTGCTTAGAAGTGAAAATTATAAACCCTTCAAAATTGTTTAAGGTGGACATTACAACACTCTCTTTACAAATATATAAAAAGGCTGTTTTGTAAAGGTAAAGGAAGTAGAGATCAGTCAGCATGGATTCACTGCAGATCTTGTTACGAAAAAGCTGTGATTTAAAAAAGAAAGTTTTCCATACAATAGTGGCATCTAATGTTGGAGGAACATGGTCAGAGCTGCAGTGCCTAAATACTAGCACTGAACTTAGAAATGTAGTTCTTCACCAGCACTTCACTGTTTTTACTGCAATCTCTATAATTCTCGTAAATTAAATCTGTGTACCTTTCACTCGACTTCACAGCAAATTATGGTGATCTTGCAAAACCCAAGAGTACACATGCCTGCAGGCTTTGCTGTTGGGTGTTGTACATCAAACAAATAAAATAATTGGAGATCTAGATCTTGCCCTGTCTTTCCTACAGAGACCTACACTTCTCAGTTTGCTGGATTGCAAGCATGGAATGTAAACCACTGAAGTATTCACTGGAGAGACTGGGGAAAGAATGGCTTGCTCAGCAACAGGGGATGTTCTCCAAACAGATGATAGTATATATAATTTCTGCTGATACTGCTGAACAACTTAGTAAGAATGATTTGTTCCTTGCTGGAAGATACCTTGGAACATTAGATAATACTGTATTGTGAGATACAGTGCAGGAAAGCACCTCTCACTGTTTTTGAGTGGCATGTTTAGGAGCTCCAGCAATAGTATTTGTTTCCCTGGGGCTGTCTGGAATGAACCTTAGACCAGAATGTTTCCTGTCTCTGACCCAGGGAGTGTGTGTCTCTGTGGACACACAGCAATTGTAAATGACTGCACTCACTTTTTACTGATTTTAACCAAACAAATATACTGAACTCACAATAGTGGCTGATCTCGTTCTGTTTGGTTTCTCCTCTAGAGGCACAGAGGATATCGTGTCTCCTCATGGAATACCACTGGACCTGCTGGATCGAGTCATGATTATCCGAACCATGCTCTATACACCCCAAGAAATGAAGCAGGTATGCACAGCATCTTAAAGAACTTGTAACAAGTCCCCAAAGTCATGCACAACTTCTTCCTGTTCTGTTACTGTAGAGCTGTTTGACTCTGTGGTGACCGGGGCTTGTGCCAGAAAGCTTCCTGCTTGTTAAAAGCCTGCTTCTCTAGGAGCTGGGACAGTGAGCTGGTTAAAACTGTGCACACAGCTTCTCTGGCTCCACTGAGGAGTTGCTAAGCACATCTGGAGCTGAAAGTGGCACTTCACTTGCACGAAGGCATGAATTGTTAGCTGAAACAATCTCTTGCACAGATGTGCTTTCCATAGTTTGCAGATTTCAGCAGGTAGTGCTTTTTCAGTTGGTATGAGATGAAGTGTCACATCACAGGATCTTTAGTCCCAGACCTGGGGCTTTTCCCCCAGATGAGACACAAGAGGGATTGGGGAATACAACCTCATGCACTGCATTTTTGCCTTTATGCCCTGTACTGTAGTTCTCACCTAGTGGGGCTGTCTCCTGAAACTGGGAGAATTGTCATGCTCCTAGTCAAGTTTGGAAATGTAAGCACAGCAAGTGTTGCAGAGATACCCTTCCAAAGGCCTGGAAGTTTTCCTGCTGGGCCATGACAATGTGTTGTGTATCGATTATAATGCTTGGTGCCATTATGATGCATTGTGTCAAAGATCCCCCCTCATTAGCGTCTCAATGCTGGGAGGTGACACAATGCAGAAGACATTAGGGTTTACCGTGTCAATTCTTTGTATTATTTAAGAGATAGTGTCAATGGAGGAGAGCGTTGTCACCAGATAATGGTCTCCTGCTGCTGGATAAGTGCCAAGGTGAAGCCGAGGCATTTATCGAACATAAAAGTAGAGGCAAAGCTTCATTTCACTTGGTTTGAGGAGCTTTTCACTGGTGCTGCTCTAAACTGTTCTCAGGATGATTTTTTTGTATCTAAAGGACACTTCAAAGCATTGTGGTGTAAATTGCAGTAGAAGCAGCCCAGTGATTTAACAATACAATTAGGTTTAGTCTCTATACAAAACAAATTTTCATGTATGACATTTACTCAGCCTGGGGGTATTAAAGACTGTCTGGACTTCCCTGTAGTGTAAGTGAAATCTGTGTAGTTAGTGCTGTATTACCCTGCAGATAAGACACTTTCTGAACTGCTCGTTTTCAGAAGAGCTCTGTAAGTGCTGTGATTTCCACCCTCCCCAGGGCTAAAGGAAATGTTCACAGTAGCACTTCCTAAACCTGAAAAAAGTCCAGACATTGGACCCCATAAATCATGTTCCCATAGTCAGATAATCTCATCTTCCCTTAAATTAAGGCTTTTGAATAGCAACTTCTTATGGGAGAAGAGGAGGAGCTATTACACTTACTTTGGCTTCTAAGTACACTTGGGATGGGTGGAGGTGATAAAAATAAGGCATCCAGAAGTTTAGTTGTCTGGTTTTGCTCTCATTTGTCTTTCATGTTAGGAAGAAGTTCCTGCTGGTGATGTTTCTATGTCACACTCCTTGCCTTCACAATTGGTTCCTTTATCAGTACAAAGTCTGTTCATGTATCTACTGAAAGTTTGTTCATAACCAGTTCAAAATATTTTTTTGGCGCATGTTGATAAAGTAGAAATCCCACTGTGAAGTGCTGCTCTGAGACAGAACACACAGTAACCTTAGTGCAACCAGAATAGGGAAAAAAATTCCTTTTTATGCTTATTCTAGTCAGGTGTTGTAATCACACTTTTTTGCATATATGCCTCCTGTTGGATATTAGAGGGTATAACTGACATGTTTTGTTCCTAATGTATTTTACCTGATAAACACTGGTTTTCCTATTCCATAGTAAATGCATATTTAAGCAATCTGGTGGGTTAATGCCTTGGGCCCCAATCCTTCGGTAATGTTCTACCAGGTTGCTAGATAAAAAGTTATTTTACAATAACATTGTTAAAAGATGTGGCATTCAATACCTTGTTTGTAGCAGAGGAAGAACAAAGTAGCAGTGTTCGAATGAAGAGAAGGGGATGTCTAGGTGGTCTACAAGGAAAAAATCTTCAACCTGCAATTGCAATTTGCAGCAGCATTGCCAATATTCAGTGTACATATCTCAGCACCAACTTTCTGCCATTTCAAGCCCCTCTCTTACTCTGCTCCCTGCCCTGCCTCCCCGAGCGCATTTTTATGGCTTTAATTTAAACGAGTGCTTCTTGATATCTTGTTTACAAAGCTGCCAAAGTGAAAAATACCTGTATTATATGAGGCTTGCAGTTCCAGAGTTATCTCAGCACTACAACACAACATCATTATCCAGTCTGCCCCTTATCACTCAGCTGGTAATACAGACTTACCGAGAGACTTGTGCCACTTTTGTTACAGCTTTATATGCTCGGGCTTATTGGTGATATCTTCCTCTCCAACTTTGTAAAGATCTTCAAACTGGTACAAGCCTGAGACTGTTCTTAAAAGATTAGATTCTTCTCAGTGATTTTTTTTTTCTTCTTGAAGGAATAGGTGAATCATAGAAAGTAACTTTTTGATTTATTTTACTATCTTCTTGTCAATTGAAAAGAAAGCGTGTTGTGAGCTGCTGAGGAAAAGGTGTAGCTTTCTGTAGGGCTTTTCGGAGGGCTCTGCTGTACAGCAGCAGTGATACACTGCAGAATTCAGTAACTGGTGTGGCTATCCAGAAGCTTCAAGATGCCACTAACTTCCCACATACATTTTCCATTTTCTTGTTTAAGTTCTCATATTCTGCTCCTTATTAGTAGGTAGGCTTTGCTAACCATGCAGAGTTACCATGAAGGGTTAGCAGTCCAGATGTGTTACTTTACCTTCCTTTGGTGATAATAGTGTTTTCAACATTGTATTTGCCTGTTCAAAGACTTAAAATTCTGCAAATTCTGGTGCAGTGGTAAGTTACACCAGGGTAACTCTCCATGCCCTGTTTTGTAGCATGTCTCATCTCTAAGCTGACAGTTTACAGATACTAAGTTAAATAATTTAGCATGCTAATTGTTTGGGCTCATACCTCTCTTATTCTTCCCAACAGATCACAAAACTTCGTGCTCAGACAGAAGGGATTAATATCAGTGAAGAAGCTCTAAACCACTTAGGGGAAATTGGTACCAAGACAACCTTAAGGTAAGTTGGGCACACTTTTCTATTAAGCATGACTAGGTCTAAATCCACTCAGTGTAGGATAGCTCACTGTTGGAAGTGAGACAAACCTCCCCTTACACTGACATGGTCTGTTAACAACAGTGCTGACATTAAAAAAAGAGTGGCAATGCTCCTCTTTTCTGCTTTACAGAATGTATGTGCTGGAGTGCTTGCTGACTTTTGTACTGCTGGTAGAGCTGTGTTTCCTAGCAAATGTCCCACGCCTCTGTATCTTCAGTTCCCTGGGATGCACTGAATTGTAATTACTCATCTGCCTCTGTTTGATCACAGGTATGCTGTGCAGTTGCTGACCCCAGCTAACCTGCTTGCCAAGATTAATGGGAAAGACAGCATTGAGAAAGAGCATATTGAAGAAATAAATGAACTTTTCTATGATGCTAAATCCTCAGCAAAAATCTTGGCTGATCAACAGGAGAAGTACATGAAATGAAAAGCTTATCATGTTAGATGCTTTGAAGTAGCTTTAACCCTTAGCCAGGGCTGGCTTAGTTATTGAATGAGAAATGTTAATGGTTTGTCTCGTTTGGGACTGAAGAATATTTAAATGTTGGGCTGCTTTGTCAGGCCAGGATTAACTATCGAGTGTTCCTATTTCACTACCAACAATCAGATGCTCTGTGGTGTGTGTGTAACATCTTAGTCTCCCTTTTATCAGCATATATGAAATGAGTAGCTCTTGACCCATCAGTTTTGTCTTTAGATTTCATTACAGAAGAGCTCTAACTGAAGTTGATGCTTAAGAACAGTCTATTTTCTTTATGAATCCTGTTTTAAAATAGTTTCCTTTTACAGGTGAGAACTTTTTGGTTTTGAATCAAAGTTTGTCTGAAGTGCTTTATAATAAAAAAATGTCAAGAATATTGAAGTGTGCATATGTTTGTTCTTGGTGTTGACCCATCTAAGAAACAGTCAAAATAAATCGGAATTAACAAAGCCAAGTATGAGTAAAATAGATATGCAACACAAAAATAGATTGCAGCAAAGGGAAAAATAGACTGGGACCTTTTAAAAGTGTTTACTACTTTGTAGGGTTTGGGTTTTATTTCCTAAAGATTTCCTTGGAGAATGCAAAAATATGTAATAATTATCTTGGCCCTATTTAAAGCCTTTCCCCCAGAGTAACTTAAATTTTCTTGGGTTTTCCTAAAGCAGATCAAATAAAAATTGCTTTCCATCATGATTAGCTATTTTTTCCACTATCCCCACTTTCTTGATCACTCAGAATCAGGAAAAATTTTCAAACTAAAACTGAAATCCTGCTCTGCATAGACTTTGGATGAACTTCAGCTTAGTCTCATGTTCACAGTGTGCTTCCTTGTTTTGTGAAGCATGGATACCTGATTGCTTCACAGCACTCGGAGGATAAATGATTAAAGATTTAGATCCTTGTAACACTGAAATACAGATCTCTGTAACCACACAAATGGATGTATTGGGAAAAAAATGTAGCAGCCTTATCAAGTGACTAACCTCACATTCCTTCCTAGAACCTTTAGGGACGTACACTACTTAAATAAGCATTTCTTGGGGTAGAGTGGGAAGGGAACAAATAGTAACTTATCACAGGAGCCTGGTTTTAAATGTCCTTTTTAGCATCTGCAAAATGAAGAGGATGAGTTTTCAATTAATATTTTAGTTTATCAAAAATTTTAATCCCTGTTCCTGAATGAGACACTGTCTCACAAACACCAAACAGATACTCAGCCTTCCATGAATCCTTCACAGGAAGTCAATGGTTCCTCATGTGGGGAGAATCTCAGTAATGAAAAATTAGGCAGGCACAGGCAATTGGCTTTTGGGGGTTTCTTGGTGGTGGTTTGTTTTGTTGTTGTTGTTGTTTGGTTTGGGTTTTTTAAAGGTAAAATCCACCTCTTAGAAGAAAACCTCTTAGGAAAGCAAAATTAATCAAAGACTTTGTGGTAGTTAAAGAAGCTAAAATTATCACAAAGCCATAGCATGCATGTTTGTATAAAAAATATTTACATGGCTTAATTGCTACTTATCAAATGTAACAAAGCTCCCTTGTTAAATCAGGGAATTCTGCCTTCTAAAGCATGCAGGAGCTCAGTCATCATCTCTTTGGGGAAGGAGTCCAACCGCTAAAAATCTCTGTCCTCACCCCTTAATGCTCTAGAGGCTTGTCCCTTCGTTGTGCTGAAGTGCTGTTAGTGGAAATTGCTAATGATTTTTCAGCTCCAGAAACTGGACTGGACAGCAGAGACTGCTGGGGAGAAAAAATAGAGCTGGAAGGATGTGGGTGGTTTGGATTTAATAATGTTTTGATCACATTCTACCATCTCAGTCATGTAAAAACCTGTCCCATTCTTCAAAGTAAAATTCAGTACTCTTGTCAACCAGCCCTAATTAGCTTTTGTACTTTAAATAATCTATCTACTCCTTTCTCTACATTTGCAACTAAACAATAGTGACAGATAGATTTAATGAATGATTTTTGGTTTATCTGTGAATATTTCTGGCCAAGGAGCATTCCTGCTTTCAAACCTAAAAATCTGCTCTCTTAGTGACTCCAAATGAATAAAGATTGCAATTACACCATCAGACTAATTTTCACAGTGCTTCTAAAATCTCTTTTTACTGTGGCTGGATGGCACGTTCTGTTTTAGTGCTATGGCAGCATAGAAAGAGACACAGTGAATTAAGCTGCTGCATGATCAAAATTGAACCTTTTTGTTTTCTGTTGCAGTTTGAAAGTCCTTCTTGGCAATGATGAATGTAGTTATTTAAGAATATAAGTACCATTTTTCTTTTGGGTTTTCTGAAATATCTAACTGATCAATTTAGAAAGAAGTTTGAATAAGCCCTAAATAATTCTGAATGCCAGAGCAGTTCAAAGGCCCAATCAACATTTGATGGCATTGGCTTTTTAGTGATAAATTTGTCTCTGTTCACTCGGCAGAAAAAGACCTACTGGGGCAGTGAAGGCTGGTACCTCCTGGAATACTGAAATCTTAAGCCCACTGTTCCCACTTACCAGCAGCAGGAAGGGGCAGAAACTCTTGTTTCTCCTTTAGCAAACCAGTTGTTTCTTTGCTTACAAAATGTTCTTTATAAAAATTCAAGCTTTGTAAAACTGAGGAGAAATATCTGTTCTCACAACTAGTAAAACAAGTGATTGTCTGTAAAACTCAAGCTGGGTAGCCTGCCAGACCTCAGATACAAGCAGAGACCTGGGAAGAAGTGAACTGTGCCACACACTGCAAATAAGCAGCTCCATCCGACCCTGGTTTCACAGCAGACTTCATGACTGATGGTACCTGTCACTTGAGACTGACTGCAGGTACACAAGTGAACTTTAGGAAGAAAACAAGATCTCAAAATACACACAGGGGAAAAGCAGCAGCAATCAATCTAAATCGGTTTTCCCAAACTTTGAGCAATTTTAAAAAAAATAAATCATTACATCATCATGTAAGACCATCCTTACATCTGTCAAGTCTGTGGCAGAGCAGTGGCTGGTCCCAAAGAATCCCCAGAGAGGAGCAAGGACCCTTCTAATGGGCAGCAGCAGGACTCGGTGCAGGGTGTGCTCAGGAGGGGCTGCAGTTCCCTGCAGGGCTTGCTCCTAGAAAGGCCCCACTTTTCCCTTCTGCACCTTCATGTCTGTACAGCAAACCAGCCCCTGCCCCGGCTCTGCAGGGCCCTGTCCCCAGGGTGCCACCTCGCTGATGGCCCCTAAAGTGCCCACGGGAGACACAGAGCTGTGATACAAAGAGAAAATCCTTCCACCTAAATGGTGAGCCAATGTTTATCTAGCCCATTAAGTGACGTCCAGCAGACCTACTGGTGTCAAAGCTTTGCCCATGAAAAAAAGTCTTTCATATTACTGATAAAAATAGTTCTGTTGAAAGAATTACTGCACCATATACAGTGGGTGCTGCTGAAAGATCTTCAGAAAGAGTAGAAACACTTCTGACACAAAGCTGCCCTTTGAAGGAGGAAGGCACATGCAGCAAGGAACATTCCCACCAAATAAGTTTGGTTATTAATATTAAACGTGAAAGAACAAACGATTATTTTAATTCTTTTCTTCCTGTTTTCCACAAAGGTTGCACTTAATGCATTAATCTTCTCAGGGAAGTTTTTACGACCGATTGCCTACACACTATGAGAAGTTTCTCCATCCATTACTCGCAGGGAAACGGGCCCTGCTGTATAGGAAAATATTTGTTACATCTTATCAGGGTGACACATAATCTAACAACAATTACAGCAAGCCCATATTTTGTACTATTTCGGTTTCAACGTGAAAAATAGTTCTAATATTAAACCTGGGGTGGGTGGGGGTTATAGTAACCAGTTGAATATTATAAGCTGTGATTTCCTTTCGATGTGGAGCGGTGCCACACTCGGATCCTGCTCTGAGACAGCGGATACACATAAATCCAGTGTACGTGCCTCCTGTGCAGATGCCATGGTCTGGTAGTGCCTGAAAGCTGATTCCCCTTCTTTACACACACTGAGGACCGCAATCGCTGTGTGTTTAGTTTTCATGTGGCCAAAAGCATTTAAAACACAATTAACCTTTGTGAGAAAAACAGGAGATACTCTGAAAACTGACCCAGCCAGGAGACCACCGCTGTCAAGAAACCTCAAGACTATACCCATCCTGAAAACTTCCAATCTCAAATATTGGTCCAGATGCTGTCAATGGAAAAAACTTTGATTCCTTTCTTGCATTGGCTTTTGCCATTTGAAATTGGGGTACCTACAAACAGCATCAGGGTGCATGCAGCAGCTCACTGCAGGGTAAGGGCTTTGCTGTGGGTCAGCAGGCACAAGATACAGGTGCAACCTTGCCTCAGGCCGCAGGATGGCCAGAGGGCACTGGTGTTTTACATCCTGCAGGGCCAGCAAAGCACTCATTTGGGAAACCCTTTCTCTGTGCTGATGCCTGCACACAGTTGGGGTGTGAGATACATCAGTGTTCCTCAGGGTGGGAAACACTTCAGAGAGGTGAGGGTGATGATGCCTTTTATTTCTTTTGACAGAAGATGCCCTGGTAATCAAGAGTCATTACCAGCAGGAGTTTGAAATAAACTCCACTGTTCTCATCCAGCCTCAGAATGCCCTGAAGCAAACAGGAGCTTTTCTGGCCTAACATTTTGGTACCTTTAAAAGGAACAAACACGTGCCTGCTCTGCACCAGCTCTGGGAGCTGGGTGTAAACACACTTTGGACTCTCAGTTCACAATTTGTATCTCTTCTGCCAATTAATAGTTTTGGAGCCTGTACACCCATGTACATATTTAATTGTGCATGTCCAAGTGAGTCATTGACATCAGCAAAGCAACAGCACTGATATCCTGGGAGTTACAGCCACAAAATCTATTTACTGGCAACATTTTGATAAAGCAAGCAGGCCAGGGAAAGAGCAGACTTTTTTCCCCATCGAACAATAAAAATTAAGAACAAATTTATTTTTCTTACAAAACATTATAAACAACCTTCACTCAGGTTTTTATTTTGGGTGCCAATTCAGGATTTCCAAACAGGAGAGGACACAACACTCACTTGACCTTGTAACTGTGCAGCCTGCATGGCACTGCTGGGCCCCCAGCCCTGATCTCCAAACCTGGCACCAGCCTCCAGTTCTGCCACTGCCTATCTCCACTGGCTGACGGCCCCACCACTCTGCCAGCAGCCAGGGGAGCTTGTGATGGTTTTCTGGTGTAAAACCAGGCAAACAAGGGGAAAGAGGAAAGATTTGAGCACGTTTCAGGTCGGAAACCAGGCACAGGAAGGGGCGCAGGGATGGCAAGGAAGCAAAGATCACGCTCACATCTGCAGCAGATGCTTGCTTTCTTTCCCAAAGAAAGCTCATATTCCTGAGTCTGCAATGAAAAGTGGGAAAACGGCACAACCTGAGGTTTTACTGCCTGCTCAGCATGGCCTCTGATCCTACAGCCCCATGCAGATCCTGTCTCCTGTGGGAAGGTGGAATCCACAGGGGTTGTTGAAGGCAGCTGCAATAAAAAAAAACTTCTAGACTGAGCTCAAGAAGCACAGGAGACAGACAGTGAGGCCAGCTATGGGCTCCTGGGCTTTGGAAACAGGGGTCCCAAGACCATCAGGTCTTGGAAACAGGGGTCCCAAGACCATCAGGTCTGCTCTCATCCAGCCTTGGGCTGAGCTCCTGGCTGAGGCTGCTGCTGTGCAAGCAGGAAGAGGGGATGGCACTGGGCTCCCCACAGCAAAAGTCACTTGCCTGTTCAGGACCTTTGTCAAGCAAGGACAAAAGCAGCATTCCCAGCACTGGCCTGATCCCCTAGGCCTGGGACACTGTCCTTGCAATTGCCACCCCCTCAGGGCACTGAACTCCCCTGGCCACAACCAGCTCTGCCTTACAGAGTGCTCAGCACACTTGTGAGTGCAGTAGTTGTGTTCTGGGGTCGATGATTCATCCCCTTGATGCTTGGCTTGCTGTTCTCTGCCCTGGGGTATAATTCCCCGCTCAAAAGCAATGGTGGTAACCTGCAGGGATCAAGCACTGGTGCAAGGGACAAAAGAGATTTGTTTTCAGACAAATCTGTGACTTCCAGGGAGCCCATCTGAAGCCACTGCTGCAATACAGAACAGCAAGACCAGCACTGCCAAAGCACACAGACCACAAAACACTCTGGATTCACTTGTGGGAATGGAGGCATTGCCCAAGGACAGCAGCAACTGCACACAGAACCCCAACACACATCACAGGGCCCACACACAAACCCACTGTGCCCCTGCAGAGGCTGCTGCATGTGTCAGAACTGCCAACTCCCACAGCTGCTGTGGGGTGCTGTGACACACACCTCACCCCCAAGTGTGTTCAGGTAACTGAAATGAGCCCCAGAGCATTGCAACAAAAATGAAGCAAAGCAGAAGAGTTTTTAAAAACTGTCTAGTAATCTTGTATCTGTCCTGAATGGAGCATCTATTGTTCAGTTTTCAAAATCATCTTGGGCACTTGAGTTAGAAGTCTCGGCTCTTGCAGCTCCAGGCCATGGACTGCAGAAAATGTTACCAGGCAAAAGCATTATTTATTCATTTTAGCACCAGCAAAACATACCTGAATCATCTCTGCAGAGTATATATGAAGAGTTCATTGTTTTAAGCATCCTCTGAAGCTCCTGCATGGACAGCCCAAACCAGCTGTCCAGGACCCATTTCCCCTCCTATGAGTCCTTGGTGAGATCTGCGTGGAGACCAGAGCTCTGCTTCCCTGCATGAGCACTGCTCATCCCTTCCCCATCATCTGGGTTCAACTCTTCTGTATGCATGAGGGAAGCATTCCTCAAAGACTGTTTTCACCACCTATTACTACCAATATTTATCCCAGCCAGATGGTTCACACACCCACCAGCCACTGTCTGCAGAAGTTATCTGCTTCCATGGAGAAGGCAGGAAATAATTGCCACTGAATTTTTGGAAACCAGATAGAACAAACTACTTCTTTTAGAGATGCTGCCTAATCCTCCCTGCTTTCCTTCTGATCCTGTGGGATTTGAGACTGTGGACTACAGAGACCAGCACCCCTGATTTTACAGAAAACCTGTTTGATCCAGATCTTCATATAATCCCCACTTTTATTAGGATAAAAACAAAAACAGATGCAGATTAGCAAAGCAGTTGTAGGGACAAGAGAGCACAGAATGAGAGAACCGACTACCAAATGCTAATGCTAAAGAATTCAAGCCCAGGGGCTTCATCCCAGGGAGGGACTGACAACTGCAGAGCAGAGCTGGGCAGCCTGGAAATCTGCTAAAAACCACAGGAGATAACTGCGTTTGAGGATGTTGCTGCTTATCCCTTAAATTAAAATAGACATGTTCCCTAAATACAACAAAATGAGCCCTCTCAGTGCCTCTCACAGATGTGGCCACCTGCTGCTCTCCTCAGCCCTTCAGTACAGGGCTGCCAGTGTCTCTTTTACATCTGGGGTGCAATGTACTCTCCCAGACTTCCCCAGCTGCCTCCCCTACACACAATTGCTTGGAGGGACTGATGGGTGTGCAGTGCTGGGCAACTGCAGTGGGATCCCTGGGCACAGAACACATGGGCAGTGGCTCCAGGCAGCACAACACTGCAGCTTGGTCCATAATCAGGGCTTTAGGGAGGCTTTGGGCTAATGCACAAGGAGCCCCAAGAGAATGTGGACCAGGGGCAGCCACCCTAAGGCCTGGAGAAAAGGACATCATGCCCTGGAAGGCAGAACTCCTTCCTTGAGGAAATAAGACAGTTTCTGCAGTGCTGCTAATGATGGCACTGTGGATTGAGTCTGGCTGGATCCAAAGGATGGACCAGAGTGGGACATGAGTAAGGCCCTGAGACCGGGAAAGTCACAGACTTGTAACCACACATTTCTTCCTCCAAGCTGCAGAAGTGAAGAGAGATCCCTGCCCAGCATAAATCCACACACAATGGAGTCATTTCAGTTTACACCAAGGACTCCCAGCACAGGGGGCTACTCGCCAGTCCCTCTCACCATGACCAGCTCTGCCATGCAGGAGGACAGTGGCTTCCAAAGTTGCTCCTGTTCAAGAGTGGGCCATGGATCCCTCTCCCTTCACAGAGGGGGCCCTGAAGCACTGAAGGCCAGGAAACACGACAACAGCTTCAAACCCACCGCTGGCTCCCTGCTGGAGGCACAGGCACCTCAAGCAGCCAGCATCACCTCCAACTTCACTTTTTGATTAATGTTCTTCCAAACTTTCCTTGGCTCCCCGCGCTCCCACTTTCTGTCACCCTTCTCATTACAGATGTATCTTTGCATCGAGGAAAGTGGGAGGAAAAATTGTTCTTTCAGGGTGACAGCTGAGCGAGGGCTATATTATTAAAGGTACCAATCATAGGTGCCGAGCTATCATCGCACGATGAATGCACTTGTCAGGAGCCCGCAGCGGCCGGGGGGAGAGGGAGGGAGAGAGGTGGTGGGACAGCGGCTCTCGCTTCCCCGCTCTCTCCTCCCGCCCCCCGCTCTCCCTCTCCTTTAATGTTGGCCACCTCCGCTCGCCTGAACTTGGACCTTCAGCGGCGACAATTTCTCTGGCCTCGACAGCACGATTAATTTCTCCTGCCCTCGGCGGGGCCTCCGAGTGCGGTGGAAGTCCAGCTGGCCTGCTGCTGATAAGATGTACCTTTTGATTTGTTTTGTCTTTGATTGCCTTTTCTGTCACCTACAATGGCTGGCCGCCTGGAGACCTCCACATCGCCTGACTGACGGATCTATTTATCTATAGGCTGCTCCCCGGCTTCTCCTCCCCCTCGCTCCCCTCCTCCCCAAACCACCACCTTGTACCACTGAAGTCCCAGTCTAATAGAAGCCGTGAAGGCTCATCCACCATAAAATACATCTGCCATCCTCCTTCTCTCCAAGATAAAAGCCTGTCAGTGTTACTTTCCAATTCCAGGCAGCTTGATTAATGGTGAAAAGCCACTGCAAGATCGACTTCTGGTTTTTACAAGCGCTGTCAGCCAGCCCAGGGTTATGCGAAACACACTCATAGAAAACAAAACAAAATGAGAAAAGGTTGGGTGGGGAGGGAGAAGAGGGATGGGAAGGAGGGGGCGAGGGTAACCAAATCATATTAGGCTCAAGACTAAATAAAATAGGAACCTGGAGCCATCAAATACCTGTCAGTCGGGTGCAGAAATACACTCTGCAGCTCATTGTACCACGGCAAATTATGGCAATAATAAATCATTGTTGAAGGAAGATTGTTGATAAATTTTTTTTTGGATGGTGGCATTCAATAGGGGCTCTGGGACACCTGCCACTGGGCTTGGAGCGAGAGCCAGAGCAGGTTATTAGCCTGTCACTCAGCCCTCCTCCTCACACCCTGCAGGAACCACAGGCAGTGGGACTAGAATAAAAAGTCTGGAAAGAGAGATATTAAAAAAAATTAATGAAATAGCTGAACTACTCCTACAGGAAAAAATAAGAAAAAGGGAGGGGGTCAAAAGAATTACAGCCCTCTTAGCAAGGCTCATTTTTGATAAAGAATATTTTACAGTGGCACAGCCTAGTAGTACTTCAATCACTCCACTTCATCTGCCATCAAGAGGCAGCCATTTCTAGGGTGAGATATTACTCTGATGGAGCAAGGTAATGCCACACACTCTGGAAAAGTCTGGGAAAATATACAGCCCGAAAAAGAAAGTATGGAATATTCCTGAACCACTGAGACTGGGCTTGAATGGTCAGGAGTGGGGTTTCTTCAGGTTCAACCCTATGACAAGCAACACCATAGAGTGTGGAGGTGTGAGTGCTGTGAGGTTGGATCCCAGCTGACCACTGTACCTCTCACAGCACAGGACTCTTTCTGCTACACGGGATCATCATCCACACCCAACAGGAACCAAGAACATCCTCAGATAAATCACTCACTGCAACACCTCTGCATCTGAGGCAAGTTTCCCATCTGAGTTGATTAATTTCAATATTTCTTGGGTGACAAGACCTGGCTGGATCATGGGACAAAGTGCAGATTGCCTAATAAAATAAACCCATGTCCCTGCTTTCACCAAGCATGTGCAGAGCTCAACATCACTTTTTCCAAACTGGAAAGTCAGGCTGATCAGCAGACATCACCTCTCCTCTACTAGTGAGAGGGGGAGCTGGCAAGGTAGATGTAATTTCCAATGACCTCACACAGATAAACTCTTCTATTCATTTGTAGGGGTGGTGTGAAGACCAACACATTGTATTTGGCTACTTAGGGTATAAAAAGTTCCCAATCCAGCCCTCAGAGCCCAGCACCATCCTATTTGCCATCACACTGGACAGAACCTCTGGCCTGGCCATGGGAGTTCAGTTTATTTCTATTGCCTGTTGAGACACCAAGGAGAGGACAGAATGGACCGAAGGGTTGATAAACAAGGAGCAGACATTGCAAGGGAGGATGGCAAACCTGAGAGGTACAAGGAAGAAGAGAATGGAAAATAAAATTCCCCAAAACAGGAGAAGAAAGTGTGAGGAAGAAGAAAGAAAATCTAGAGAATGAAGGGAAAAANNNAGAAAAAAAAAAAAGAAAAAAAAAAAGAAAGGCAGAAGTATGCTAAGAAAGGCAAGAGAAAGCACAACCAGAGGGGAGGAATAAACCCTCTGGATAGCAGATGCAATCCCAGAGAAAGCAAGAGGAGAAGCACAAATGAGAGGGGATGTTTGAAAAAAAGTTGTGCATCACAAGAGAGAGGAAGAATGGAAAGGTGAAAGGAAGAGAAAGTGAGGCCCTCTGGAAAATGCAGCAGGCTCTCTGGTAACCTTCTTCCCAGGAAGCTAATGCCAATAAACAAACAGAGGAAAAAAAAAAAAGTGTTGAGTAGAGAAGCAAACCCGCCAAAACCACAGGCAGAGGTTTTACCTCAAGTTATGAATAAAATCACGTATTCAATTCGTATTAGAGACACCTTCATGGCCACATGCTTTCCAAACTTGTGTGCATGAGGGAACCTCAAATCCTGCACCCCTTTTATCACATTGTTCACGCAAAACGCTGTGAGGTTCCCCTCAATTATCTCACCAGCCAAAAACTGTCACAATTGGCTCCTACCAAAGCTTCTCTCCACATGTCTCCAGCATCAGCCCCACCTCATCCGGCCCGTGAACTGCCAGGTGTGGGGACACGGGGCTGTCGCGGTGGGGGACGGGCTCGCTTCCCCAGCCAGGGCACAGGAACCGGGGTACAATGTCCCCATTGTCCGGGCGCTCCTTGATCTCCCCGGGGCACGGAGCGATGATGGGAGAGCCGCGGGGGAGCCGCTGATGTGAGCGAGGGCAAACGAGGGGTGACAGGTGGGACCAGGGAAGGGGGCACAGCGGGGACAGGAGGATGCAGCTACGAGGTGGGCAGTGGGCAGGGCCAGCACCGCCAGCGTTCCTCAGGCGGAGGAAGGCACCGCAGGCTCCCTTCGCAGTGGGAGCACAAGACAATTTTTCCATCCGGGTGAAGTTAATGACTGCCACACTTCAGCTCTTCTCACCCGCCAGTCCCGCAGGCGGACACGTCCAAAGCCTGCAGAGATGCCGGAGACACCCGGGCTCCTGTCCCCGCTCCTGCCCTGCTCGGAGTCAGCCACGGGGGCTGCACCCGGGCTCGTCCCGGTGCCTGGAGCTCCGCTTTGGCATCGCCCCCACGGCTCCAGGTCCTGCCCGTCCGTGCTCTGCAGACTGCACCCGGCTCCGAAAGCTTCCTACACCCAGCACAGCCGAACTTCTGCACCACCACGGGCAGAGCCGAGCCCCTGGATCCCGTCAGGTCACACCCATCCCCGCCTTTCACAACAGCAGCATCGGGAACTGGAGGTGACACACACAGGGAAGGCTCAATTTAACAACAACAACAAATTAGGAACACATGGTAACATGTATAAAAATATATTCATTTTTGAAGTGATAATGTTACTTCTGTACGCCACTGCTTGAAAAAAAAAGAGCTTCCTATAAAATGAATAAGTACTTCAATTTGAGTTATTACATGTTAAAACAGGTAACTACAACTCCCGTTTATTGCTGGCCAACTTTAATGTCAGTCCTTGATATTGTACTCTGTTAACTACATTAAAAAGAATTTATATTGAAATCTCACAT
Source organism: Orthonyx spaldingii (assembly GCA_013397795.1). Classification (NCBI taxonomy): domain Eukaryota; kingdom Metazoa; phylum Chordata; class Aves; order Passeriformes; family Orthonychidae; genus Orthonyx; species Orthonyx spaldingii. The sequence continues at coordinate 678,584 of VZTJ01011336.1, forward strand.
CGTTTCCACCCCCCAGCTAGTTCTTCAAAACAGAAGTTTTTATGTATCTGCATTATTATGTCTGGATTTAAGTTCCACTTCAGAGTCACAAGATATAACCTTCTTTTCTGCATACACATTAGCAATATTGATGCTTTTTATTTTCAACATCTTATTCTCTCCTATTTTAGGAATAAAAGTATTTAATTTCTCTGTCAGTGCAAGAATCTTTACATGAGATTCAATTTCATTTCTAACATGGGCTATGTTTTGACTATGACACAGTAGAAGAAGCAACAAGTATTCCAGAAATATTACTATTTTCCCTATGTTATCTAATTGCACCAAACACCATTTTTCATCATTAGAAAGGCAGACAAAGTTTAGCTCAAACAATAACTACTGGAAATATTTCACCTTTCCTAAGAAACCCAGGGGTTTTCCTCCAGTCACAAGATTTTCTCCACTCAATAGTGGACTTCATTTTAAAAAAAAATGTATAAAATTCAGAACATTTGTCTGTGATAATCTCTCTGCTCTGCAAGGCTTGAATGTCACGAGCATTCAAACTTGGCAGACTGTTCCTTACTAAACCAGACCATGGGAGCAAGATCAGCATGAGCTTTGAACCTGGCTCAGAGCCCGTCACACATGGCTCTGTATTCACACAGCGATTCTCATGTGCGTGAGAAACGCAAAGGGACCTGCAGTACCATCACCTCTTTCCCCTCGCAGGGAGCACAACTCTGTGCCAGCCTGATGCAGAGCAGTGGCTCGGCAGCGTCACTGCCACCACAGCCCGGCTGTCTGCAGAGGCAGACAGAGATGGATGGCCAGGACCGCCTGATCAATAGACCTTTTGTCCAAGCCTTTATCACAAACAATAGGAGCTGCAACAATCCAAAATGTATTTAGGTAAATACTGGGAACTAGCAAGCCAAATCCTGCCACAGAGGCCAAAGACAATTCCCCAGCACCACCTTTGCTGGGTCCCAAGCAGGGACTGTCAGGATCCTCAGCTCTGCCTCAGCCTGTCCGTTCTTTTATCATGCCCAGTGCTCTCCAGGTCTGAGAGCTGCACGTGGTTTTCCAGAGCAGTGGCCGCAGGAGTGATGTGTTCAAACTCAGTATTAATGTAAAGAACTATTGCAGCAGCTTTATTGAATGGCTCCAGCCCCTCTGGACATCTGTATTGTACAACTTGGATACAGGTGATAGGCACCTAAGATTACAGAGACTGATAACTATATATTCCTAAAGGGTCCTGTCCCTCTGGATAGATTTTTTCAGAGGATGAATTTGCTTTGTCCAATCCAGAAGGCAGGATCTTGCCAGGACTATCCACACATATCATCACTTGTCTTCAGAAACACCAGCCACCTTCCCTCACACAGAATCAGAGTGGGGTAACCCCACCCCACCAGTGCTGGGACAGGAGGAAAGCATTCATCAAATGGCATTTAAAGACCAACAGAATACATACATAGGAACAAGTGAAAAAATAAAAAAATTACATCCAGGAATTGCTAAGCCTTTTAGACAGAAATAGAGCAACACAGTTTTACACGGTCAAGTGCTCTTGCTATTGTTGTAAGACGAAAACAAATTGTGTGAAGCTCATCTCACACCCTTTGAAAGGTCACGTTGGACAAGGTCACAAAGCTCCTGTGCCCCATCTGGTTTGGCAGCCAAGGCACCAGGCTCTTGTGCCTTCCAGCAGACAGATGTGTGTGCACAAAGCTCTGATGCACAGGGAAGAAAGGCCATCTCTGACCTCTGCTGCCCACCTCTCTGGGCATTCATCCTGCTCCTCAAACCCCTTGGCTCTTCCTACCCCTGACAGAGGTATTTGGCAAGAGTCACATCATGCTCCTGCCAGAGGATTTACGAGAAAGGCAAAGCTGCAGTTTATTGCTGCAGTAATGCCTCTGCAGGGTAATGGAACTAAACAGCATCTATTCAGATGACAGCGGTTCCTGCTGAGGGTGCTCCTGGCAGGAGAACAGTGCTCCTCAATGTGTTCACTTTGCAGCAGCACATTATTATGGGAATAGCGAGGTTTGGACAGTCTAAGGGTCACTTCTACATATGGACCGAAGCTCTGACATGAGAAATACCTGTTTTGTGCAGGAACCTCCCAGCACAGACCCACCTGTAGAATACAAGAAAATAGGATGGAGGCTTTTGCTCAGGTCTTTCAAGCTGTGGGCTGGAACCTGGGCTAAATAAAGATCCTTTTTCCTGATGACTGGAGGGTGCTGCTTCGTTATGCTCACACAAAGATCCCTGAGCTGCAGCAATGTAACAGCCTTCAGGCAACTTCATTATGTCTTCAATAACACCTTCTAGAACCCCAATAGCATCAATCTGTCACCTCTGCTTAGGTAAAAGATCTAGATTTGATTGATTTTATAGCTATTATGTTTAACAACCAAAATCATAGAGAAATGGTTTTGTCTCCTCTTATAGTAAAGTATTAAACTTGATGAATTGCAGGCACTCAAAGCTCTGATCATCATTTAATGGATTATGCATAAAGGAAACACTCTCTGGAGAAGCAGAAATATTCTACAAGGGTGAAATAATATCAGGACTGTGATGTATCAGCAATTCTGCATGAACAAAGGAAAACATGACCACGATGGCACATGGACCACTTGATTCTTTGAACCCCATTCTCCTACAGGTAAGAGCTCACTGCTCACACACTGATTTTGGGATTAAGCACAGAATTAAGCGCATTATTTCATTAATTAACAGCTCCTAGTTACATTTTAAAGAGATCTACTTTATACACATACATGTATGCAGTTTGGATCTGCATTTCAGTCACTACAGAGTTAACACTTCTTCTGGTGCTTTAAGAAGAGACAAGTAAAAAGATGGCAGACACTCTTTGAGCCAGGACTCTTGCAATGATCAGCTGTAGGACTGGGAACAGTTCCTGTCCAGGTTTTTTTTTCAGACCATACAATTTTTGGAGCCAAAAATCTCCGTGATATGGTAATTACAGTCAGTACCCACAAAAACGGGAACTCACATGCAAAAGAAACAACTCCTGCAACACAAGTAACAGATGAGAACCCATTTCATAAAAATGGAAACCCTCCTAGTCTATTTGTTTTGCAGCTAGAACTCTTTTCACATGTAATATCCCCGTCACCATTCCAGTTTAATGGACCACGGGAGCTTTCAGCTATCCATTACAAAAAGATGGATACCTATATTTAAACCTAAATAAAAATGACTTTGATGTACCTCAGTTGCAGAAAGTAGTGTCAGACTCCCTGGCTTGTGCTACTGTGTTCCATCACTAAATTAGGTAAATCTTATACCAAATGTTGGCTTGTTTCCACCAGCCTGCACTGCTTAAGAAATGGGAGGCACTGAGATAAGAGGCAGCTCTTTTCTACCTACTTAAGACTATTAACATGTCCCCCCCAATAAATCTCTCCTCCTTTCAAGAGTCACTCAAAGCAAGGGGGATAGGTTAAAAAAATGCTCTTTTAATAACTTAAAAATCAACATTTCAAGCTTTATCCTCAAACATCCAAGATAAAAGTGCTTAAAAAAGGAATAATTTTAACAAACACACTTTCCTATCTTACAAGATTCTACATCTGCAGAACACAAAGAAAACTTTGTACAGTGCAAAGGAAACACGAGGTCAGGCTGGGATACCAAGGTTAAACAAATCATTGATTTCTATAGCACACAGGTATTCTGGGCTTGTCTGGCAGGGGAGATCCAGCAGGCAGCTGCCCCTCTGCATTTTAATCACCATCCCCGGCCACACAACACTCACAATTTGTTGTCAGCAGTCTTCAAATTGCTGGAGCTCAAGAGCATTTTCAGACACACAGATTTTAGGTATAGGCACATCATGCCACCACATCCCAGCTTCACAAGGGAACATCCCCTCACTGCCTCAGCTCCTGCACTGCTTCTTCCCACAGTTCCTTCATGGCCTCTCACCACACACCCACCAGTTACTCTCTGCAGCTGAGCTCTGCAATCCCAAATCACTGTGTAAGTGACCACATTTGTGGTCACGGGGAGCTCTTGCCCTACCTGCATTAGGCATAGCTCTGCAGCCCTAGGGAATCCAGCAGCAATGAAAATTTCATGTTCATGCCAAAAGATAAAGCTATTTAAGCAAAAATAAAAATCACACTTACATAGTGAAGTTAATCAGGCAAAATGTTCTGCTCACTGTTCCCTGTTCCCACGTGTCTGGAGCTGCATTTTTCTTTTATAAAACTCCATACCACAGATATAAAGAAGAGACACATCAGAGCTGTAAGAACATCAGAGAGCTTCAGACACGCTGAAGATTAAAGTGGATAATACTCATCTGAGATTTCAGATAGCTAATATTCCCCAGCAGTGCTCACACCACTTTTGGAACCATCCACTTTAGCCTTAATATCTAAGAAGGGGAATCTGGGATTTTATATATGTGCCACGTATCCTGTTTTCTTCAAAGCAATATAAAAATATCTGAAACAGCTTCTTAAAAATATGTATCTTCATTGTTCTATTTGTTCCCTCTGGTTTAAGCTCCCAGGTATCCCTATTTCTGAAAAATTGGCCCAGTCTACTTGTTCCCCAGCAAGAAATATCTCAGAGCCAGCATCCCATCTCTGACCTTGACAGCCCCCTCTGCAATGACAAAGTGTATCATGCCTGTGCTTGTTCAGCCTCCAGCCCCCGTGCTACAGCTGCCAAAGGAGGTGCCAATTGTCAGGGTATTTCCTTTCTGCCAAGCGCTGCCAGCTTGGCTGGAACCACGCTGGCAATGGCCAGAGGATTGCTAGAACCTGGCCCACAGAAGAGTCTCAATTTTAGCAGATCCATCCAGGAGCATATTAGAAACCAGCAGCTTAAAGTCTAGCTGACTAATTAGGTCCCCAGCTTAGAATATTGATTTTGGTTTTAAATGCTTCTTTTTTTTGTCTTCTTTCCAATCCCATAGACTGTCTCCGTCTAGGCTTAAATGGCAGATGAAGAGGTTGTAACAGCAACTTCCCCTTGACACCCAGCATGCTTGAAATATAGTAAAAAATATTATAAATGCTCTAAAAGATTATTTTCAGTGTTTCAGCTTAGAACAACCTCAACCCTGGCTGTAGGAAGCACAAATAAATATCGGCAAACTCTGCTCCGAACTTTTTGTACGACGCCCACCGGCACAGCAGCGAAGGAAAAGAAAGGACACACGTTTGGAATAGATTTGAGCCGTCTTTCCCTGATCGCGATTGCCGTGCTTGACTCGCAGGGTAACATTGCCACCCGGCGGGCAGAGGCTCCGGGCCGGGCTCGGCGGAGCTGAGGAGCCCCGGGGCCGCGGCTCAGTCCCTCCTTTAGGGGCAGGGGGCTGCAGAGGTGTCGTGGCAGAAACCCGGCAGAGGAGCCGCGGGCAAAGTGAGGTGAAGGACAGCCAAGGCGCACACCGGGTACAGCGGAGATGTCACCGATGTCCCCCCTGCCCAGAGCCCCCTTCTCCACTGGCGGAACACCCTGCAGCCTGCACGGAGCTGGCTGGGCTGTGGGAAGGGCTGGAGCACTCAGCCAGCACACGGAACGCTCCGGGGCGGGTCTGGGGTCCGGGCAGCGGGGGCTGGCTGAGGACCCGGCAGTGTCACAGCACAGCCGGGAGCAAACAGCTCACAGGAACCTCCTGCGGGACTCCCCACAGCAGTGGGAAAACTGAGAGCCACCTACAGCTTTTTATTCCTTGCAAAAGAGGACAGTCAGGGAAAGTAGCTACCTGCTCCACAAATCAGTCTGTTTACAGCACGGGACAGGGTTATCCCCAGAAGAAATCAAGGGAGCACTGTCATAAAAAGTTCAGAGTAAAGCAACAACCTTTATAGTTGCAGCCAAAAGGAATTGATTTATTTTTAAACATAAAAACCTGACAACAACAAAATGCCTGAGAAATTAGGGGGGGAAAGTCCATTTGTTTGCCATCTCAAAATTATGTGGAAATAGGCCCTAGGAATAAGTGAACTAGAATAAACCACACGATTTTTAAGGCTTCATAATGACAAAAGGGACAAAAATCAAATACTTAAAATACTACAGAAGGTTTCACATGAAACCTGCAGTGCAGAAGAAAAGGCTGTGTCAAGAATTTTGCACAAAACACCACCAGCAGAAAGAGGATGTCATGTTTTGCCCTGGTGTTGGTGTCTCACCCAGCTCTCTTGCATCTAACTCATCACATCTAGAGTGACCCCAATTATTTCTGTGATCGTATGTGTGATGACATAATATTCCTACAGCAACCACAGTCATCAAAGCAAGCTTCCTGGTGAAAAATAAAACTGCAAGGGAGAAATCAAGCTGCTGTTTAGAATGACTTCATACACGACCAAAATCGTGGCTGAACTTCTTGCATCCAGTAAAAGTATTTTAAGTAAAGTTGCTTTCAAGTACTGGGATATTTCTATTCAGGAGGAAGGCAAAATTCTCCCTTACTCGAAGTTTAAAAACTCAGAGGGCAAAACAATATTGGGAGTATCATCAGCTTTGAGTTTTTTTGTTGCAATTACCATGCTACAAAACGACTGGCACTGTATCTCTCATGGAAACAGTTTTTGTTAACCTGACGCATCATTACCCCACTCACCCCCTATTTACTTGTGCAGCACCTTTAGAACTGCAACTCAAAAATGAAAAGCCTGGAAGAATGGTCAAGGTTCAGTTCAGGAGAGACCTTGGAGCAAATACAATTTGTCTTTATTTCACACTGACACTCTGATCAGGTGTTTTGAGGATATCACTTTCTCTGCCTCATAGGTGGGTAAGGTTATTCTACAAGTGTTAAAATTGTAACACTATTCAAGCACCAAAAGCCAAGCACTAGCTCCAAAGATGTACTTTATTTCCTTATAAAGCAGATTTTTTAGGCATTATTTCTTTTTGTGAACATCCACGGTATGGCCAGCAGGTCCTGCTTTGAGGACACGGCTGTTTGATAACAAAGATTTACCACCAGAGCACAAAAATAGAGATGCACAGAACAAGTGCTGCTTAGACACTGAAGAGCAAATAGTCTAAACTGCAACCAGTTCAAACAGATGATATGACCAAAAACACGAGTACAGCTCCAGCCCAGCCAGAGCTGCATGCACAGAAGTGAAGTCTTTTATATCAAAACAAGGTTTGTATTGGGCTTTCTGGAAAAACAACCAAAAAAAATCCCCAAAGCAGAACCTTATCAGAACCCCTTCCCTCTCCTTTTAATGTCACTTTTTAACTGTCCCCATTTCACATCACAGTTGTGCTGTGGTGCACTAGTACTTCATGAAAATGACTGAATGTAGTGTGACACCATAGTGAATGGCTGACAGGGATCGTTTTGTGGATACTTCATCCCAATTCTTTTATTCCTTTTCCAATCGTGATCCTCGCCCCAGACGTTTGACTTTCATTGATAGGTGCATCTCATTCCACATTTGCAGATTTCCCACGTGTTTGGTATCTGAGCTCAGGGTATTAACAAGGGCTTCTGGATGTCATCCGTGCTCCTTGGGTGTGTAAGAGTGTCCCACCACTCCAGCAGGAACAGTGACTCACATACTGTCTACCCAACATGCAAAAATGCACAGAAGGCATGTGGATGCAGTGTAAAGAAAAGTTCCAGCATTACAACTCCTCATTCTGGTTTCCATGTTGTCCAATACTGATTGAGGAAAAGTGTATTTACAAGACTCGTACACAAACATTTGCATTTGGTCCTAGGCACCTGATTAGTACTGACAACCTAAATTAAGATGGAAAATTAAGATACTGGTCCATCACAGCCTTAACTGTAACCTCTCCAATTTGAAGGCGTGATCTTCAAAAAAGGAATCCCAATACCTTCTGGAAGAGTATTTTCCTATGTACCACTTAAATCCATGAGATTATAGGATGGAAAAGCCTTTTACACAAGCCCCTTAGTGAAGTTATCTAACAAAGGTCTCGTATCTAGATCTACAGAAACAGACAAGTAACATCCATTCTTTCCACTCTTTTGTGGTAATGAGACTCAAAATTCACTAGATATGAGTAATCAGATAACATCCCGATTGCTACGAGACCAGAATTCATTATCAAGGAGAGAAACTTCGCTCTAGCAAAGAGCACAAGCAGGTTTGCATCTAAGCAGCCATAACACTCACTCCTTTCAGCCAGCATCAGAACTAGAAGTACAGCCACTAATGGCAATAAAAACTAATTAGAAGATTTTACAAAGTCGGTTTAACCAAGTTTCAAAGTAGCAACTCTTAGGCACAGGTTCTGGCAGAATCTAGATTTACCTGAGTTTTCTGCTTGTGGAGGAGAGGTGGTAGGAAAGGACACATTCCTGTCTTATACAGAAACTTTACAACAGTCTCAAGCCAATACTCAACATCTGACAAGGTCTAGTGTAGTAATTACAAAACAAAACATTTGGAATTCAAGATATCATTCAGTAAAAAGAAACAACTGCCCTTCAAATCTGCCATACTGAAAAAAAACCCCAAACACATGAAACACCATTTGTGCTTACAACCAAAATTATGGAACTTGAGAATCACATGGAGAGATTTTTCTCACCATTACTGCAAAGGAGCTGCAAAAACAAGTTAAATGGAAAAAAATCCCTTCCAAATATTCATTTAGCTAACATTAATTACAACCTGCAAAGGCTTCAGTTTACTAAAAGTGAAAGGGGCTCAAAAAATTTTCAGGAGTCATTGAACTAAATCCAAGTCAGAAAGCTGACTCTCCTAACACATAATTAAAAAACAATTTTCTTAAAAAAATTTTTTTTGCACATCTTCCTCATCAATTTATAAAATGCAAACAGTATGCTAGAAAAGTTTGAACATAAGGGAATGTGCTTTGGAAACATTATTAAAATATGGGTTTCTATAGAATGACACTATCAAGTTTATGATACTTCTTTTCACCTGACTGGCTACGCTTCCAAAATGTCCCTCCTCTCTTTCCTGGGTCCATGAGAAGCTAGGTTTAGAAAAGAAGAGCTCCCATACTGCCAACTTCACTCTGTTCCTTTACAAAAATTTCGAAGTACTGATAAATGATGGTGACAGCGAGCAGAATTCCAGTTCCAGAGCCAATTGCCCCAAGGAAATCTGCCAGCACAGAGAGGGCGCCTATACAGAGCCCACCAAAGGCAGCAGCTGTGGGGATGTACCTGCAAAACATCAAGTGAGAACAGAAAAGAGGCCATTACAGTTTGCTCAGGACAGTAACAAAAAAGTCAATGGCAGAATACTCTTCTCTTATACTCTGCAATCCAAGGTAAGGAACATGCAAAAATGCCACTACACTGGGTAAGGAAATAAAAAGCTCAACCTGACTGGAGGAGAAAAAAATGCTACACTAAGAGCAGAAGGTATTATAGTCCACCACGCAATTATGCACAAATATTAAACTTATGGCTACTGGCTCTTCAAGTCATCTGTAGATGACTGAAATCCAAAGTTACAACAACATTTCTATAACACAAAGGGTACATAGGTACCCTGAAATTTGAAAACCTAGAGACATCAACCTCTGCCTACTTCTGAACCTAGGAAATGTAAGTGACTACTTGTTTTAGAAGCAAGGTCTGCATGAAAACAGTACTAAAGACCAATAACGCATGAAAAATTACAGTAAGAAAATACTTCTGGGTCAGTTTGAAGTAGTAAAGTACACTGAAATGCTCATTACTAGCTACTCTGAGAAGAGTATATAAATGAAGAAATATAACAGGAAAATAAAAGGTCCAGAATTTAAGGCAAATTCTTTAAATGCAAGGCAAAAATAAGCAGTACTGTACAAGTGTTCCATTAATGAGATAATGTTCTATGTCTCATGCAAGTAACATCAAAGCTGAAAGAATATCTGTGTTCTAGGATCTAGAAAATGCAAGTCAAAGCAAACTTTGCCATGTGTTTGCCCATAACACTTTGCATGAACAGCCAGTGAATGTGTTGCTCACCTGTTGAGTTCATGTACCATTGAAGTTTCTCTGTGGCCTCGCATTACCATTTGCTGTTCTTTCAATTGCTTGGCAACCTGTATTGAATCAAGCAATGGAGCAAGTAAGCTTAGTGTCTTTTATCAAGGCCATGGAAAGCAGTACAAAAGCAAGACATTGCAGTAAATGATGGTGGGGTTGGGCATTTTTTGTATTGTTTTGGGGTTTGGATTGGTTTTTACATTATTCTTCTGAGTTAAAAATATCGAGTATTTTAACTTCAGATAAATTACATTCACAGGCACTTTTCTACCTGTCAGTTACATAAAGCTTTTTGGATAATTCTAGTCCTACTGAGAAAAGGAAAATTTGGATACTGGTAGGCTCTCATACACATAATTCAATCCACGTTTTGCCATCTATCCTTCTCCTGATGAGAGTTTAGTAGATGTTGCAAAACCATTCCCTGAAGTGTCCATTCCATTTCAGTTTCCTGCATTCAGTTAAGTCAACTATTTATGTGTGGAGCCACACTAGAAACTAGACTTAGAATCCCTTCTTGGAACATCATTCTTAAACTGGATTTCTGCAGTTGCACAGGGTTACAGCAGAGCCCTGCAAACACTTTACTGACAACTGTGGGTAACAAACCCAAGCAGTGGAACTTGAAGGTGCTCATCACTGACTCCGTGCACTGAGAAAACGCACTTTCAGATGATTAAGATGCCAGTTTTCCACCACACAGTGAACATCTAAGTAATGATTTATCAACTTTTATTTCTGACCTTTTTCACACGAACTTAAAATAATTTTTCTTAGTATCAGCAAAAGCATTAAAGTGTTAAAAACTGTTATGTTGGTTTACTGTGAAATAAAAACCTGACTGTACATGGCAGTGAGTGCCTCCCTGCATGCCTGACAAGCAGCACAATGCAAGTCCAAAACCAGAGAGTGCTCACACTGTTACAGTAACTGTGCAATGATATATTTGTTAAAGAATTGATTAAACCATCAAGGCTTACGAGCCTAAACCACACAATACAAACATACCACAATGACAGCTATTTTCCCTGTGGTTTTCCAATCCCAATTTCAGGATGACACGGTTCCTGACTGTTAAATATCCTGTAGCAAAGGGAATTTTTGAGAAGCTAGCCTCAGGTACATTAATGCACTGCACTGTATTCTCCATCATCAGTGCTCTCAAGTTAAAAATAACAACCTCTAGTTACTTTTCCCACAAAGGAAGCTCAGAATTCTCTGTGTCAGGAATGGCTGTCTGAGCTTTATCTGCAAGTTTTTCAGAGGCAACTGCTTTGCACATGGTGCACCTGTTATGTGGCACTGAAAGAGTTTCTACCTCTCCTGCTACCATTCCTCCTCTCACACTGACCATATGTTTCTATGTTCTAAACTTTCTAATTCCGATGAAAGCAATTATTTAAATTTTGATGTTGTTTTGAAAAAGCAGTAAAGAAAATGGAGGAAAAAATGACCCCCATTCTGTGTTAAGCTTTCCCAATTGCAAAAAGGGCACAGTCCCTGTTTATACAAACAATGAATATTACCAACAAGATTACCAGCAAAACAGCTTTTTCAGAAGAAAGCCACTCTTATTCCTACAACAGCCCATCTGTTTCCATCATATAAGCTTACATAATTTGTCATTTTAAACTCACATCTTTGGCAGAGGAGCCAGAGACTTCAATCCATGTCTTAGAGAAGAAAGCACAGGAGCCCAACATAAATACAATATAAACAACTGCATGTACAGGGTCTTCCAACACCGAAGAAAAGGACTCTGGAGGTGACAGATAATAACAGAGTCCACCAACAGGATAAGCACGAGCAGGGCCTCCAGCTGATGTGTCCTGGAAGAAGGAAGCAAGCAGTCAGTCACCAACCTTCTCACTATTTCTTAGCCATTAATCCAAGTCTGGGTTTGTGTCACCTTTGTGTCACTTTGCATCATTACTACAGCAGCAGCACACGCATTTACATTCATCACAGCAGGTCTCACATGCTACCATTAATTCAAACAAATTACTCATTTAGGAGTTTCAGCGTGCATGACCACCTATCAAAATGTGTCTTAACATTCAGAGACCATCTCTTCAACCCCACATTTCAACAGTGCCCTTATAAAGATGTATTCAAGAGCAGGAATACTCACAGACCAGGTGCCCAGCAGGCTGACCAGTAAGTTGCCACTGAAGCGAGCAGAAAGCATCTGGGAGATGACGTACAAGTTTGACACCAGGGCAGACTGGAGAATGATGGGAATGTTGGAAGTGTAGAACAACTTGATCGGGTAGGTGTTGTACTGGCCCCGGTAGCGAGCAGATTTGATAGGAAGATCCACTCTGAAGCCCTGAAAAGTTTTCAAAAGAAAGTCCCCTGTTACATCTGGACATGAACCCATACCAGAGATCAGAAACTGTAAGTGCAAGAACTTGACAGCAACAGAAGAAACCTGCAATCATTTTGTGCAAGTACAAATACTCTGTCCAGAGGGCTCTCCCTGAGAACCCTTCTGCAAAGGATCTGCAAGCCTGCAGGGTTGTCTAAACACACACACACACACAAGAAGGATGAAAGATTTAGACATCAGAAGAAATCTGACGTTTCCAGAAGATTGAACAAGCAGCCAGGAAAAGAAATATTAAAACTTCCTGTATTCTTCAGCAACAAACAGTAAGAGACACATAAGCCTAAAGACTTCAAAGTATTTCCCAGTCAAAACCAATAGCATTTGGGTTAGACAATATCACACATACACATGCATCTGGGGTACTTTTGTTTGGTTTTTGTTCCTTTTTTCAGAGACAGAAGTAAGTCTCAAGTCTTCTGTGTGACTACAGTAAATGTAGAAACTGATTAAGAGAAGGCAGTGTATAATGAACATCCAGATGAATCTTGTAAATATATCATTTCTTGTAGAAGGAAGCAGATTTCAGACCTACTTCCATATAGTTTTACAACCCTCATTATTCCAACTGACCTGGAAATAAATGACAATTGCAAAGACAAAGATGGTGGCGATCAAATTCATGAGGTTGGGAAGATTCTGACGGTAAAAGGCCTCACGGAGAGCTCGGACTTTGTCTGTGCGAGTAGCCAGGAGATGGAACAGAGCAATGATGGCTCCCTCAAACTCCATGCCTTGGAAAGGAAAAGAAAAAACAAGTTAGGTGAGCTGTGATTCTCTCCAAGCTTCAGTGCTTTGTCCCATTAAGCATAGTTCTGAACTACAGGATTCAGAATGGGGTTTCTCTGAGTCTTTTGCATCTTGAACATGCTCTCAGTACTGTCACCCTTCACATCAGCTATGGTATTTCTAGGATTTTTTAAAAAATCCCCTTGTAGTGGCCTAGAAACTAAATCATAACCCAGCATGGGATAACTTCACTTATCTCTAGAAACGCTGACAAGCACCAAGTTCTTTCTTTCCCTCTCCTGATCAAAAAAAAAAAGTAAACTTACAGGGAAGCATAGTGTCAGTCATGGTGAGATACAAGCTATTGCTGGGATTACAGCAAATGGCATAACCTCACTTCTGTTTTCTACCATACAGCAGCAAATAAGATCATCTCCAGTGGAGTCTGGAGAATAAGATCTTTAGGGCAAAGTGTAAAAAAGGCAAGGAGCAAAAAGAAACAGCTAATATTTGGTCAGTAATTTGGGCAGCAACCATAATACAATGGCAGTCTACCACTGCTGACTTTTAATGAAGAAATTCAAGTTCAGTAAATATCTTTGTGAGATACTATAAAATGAGAAAAAATGTCTTTGCGCTTGCACTTTGCACAGCAGCACTTGCTGCATTAGCAAGATTCACTACACAGCCAAGATGGTACTACCAGCATTTGGCATTAAGATAGCAGTGCAAAAAAAAACCAAAAAAAAGATGTTGCCTTTTTGTACAAACTACAGGTAAAGAAAACAGACCGTGCCATATTACCTCGCCCTGTGTTCACTGTGGTGGGGCTGAATGCTTTCCACACAATAGTCTCACAGATATTGGTAGCAATGAAGAGAGAGATGCCAGAACCAAGACCATATCCTTTCTGAAGCAGCTCATCCAAGAGCAGAACTATCAAACCAGCAACAAAAAGCTACAGTAAAAAAAAGAAATACAGCATTAGTTCCATGTCTTCTTCATTTTGTTAAAAAAATAATGTGCATTAAAAGATTAGACAACGTATGAAGAATCAGTTACACTTGGGCCTTTTTTCTCTGCATGTGGGACAGCCTGTCCATAAGGCTGATTTTTTGACCCTTTCCAGGGAAGAATAAGTGGAGAAGACTAGAAATTACCTGGATTGTGATAAGCAAGCAGATACCAGCACCCATCTCAGAGGGGTCTCCATACATTCCAGTCATTACATACACAATAGACTGTCCAATGGTAATGATCATTCCAAACACTACAGAATAAAAAGAAGAAGTATGTATTTGTCCTGGATATTTACATCAGTGGGCAATTAGAGAAACAGAAATCACTTGTTCATAGAGAATCTTGGTTTCAGCTGAGATAGAGTTAATTTTCTTTAGAGTAGCTGGTACAGTGCTGTGGTTTGGATTTTCCGTGAGAATAATGCTGATAACAGGCTGATGTTTTAGTTGTTGCTCAGCAGAGCTTACCCCAAGTCAAGGACTTCTCAGGGTCCCCTGCTCTGCCAGCCAGCAGGTGCACAAGAAGCTGGGAGGGAGCAGGACAGCTGGCCCTGAGTGGCCACAGGGATATTCCACACCATGGAACGTCAGGCTCAGCACATAAACTGGGGGGTTGGCCAGGAGGGGCTGATCACTGCTCAGAACTGGCTGGGCATCAGTCAGCAGGTGGTGAGCATTGTATTGTGCATCACTGGTTTCTCTGAGGTTTTATTTCTCTCTCTCCTTTCCATTACAGTTGTTCTTATTGTTATTATTATATTTGACTTTGTATCAGTTATTGAACTGTTTTTGTCTCAACCCACCAGTTTTATTATTTTTTTTTTCTGATTCGCCTCTCCTTCCCACAGGAGGGGGAGTGAGCAAGTGTCCCATGTGATACTTAGGTATTCCTTCCCAACTGTTGTGGTTTAACCCCATCTGGCAACTAAGTCAGGGGATGTTTAAATTCAACAGCAAGTTAACTTTGTTGCCTGAAATCTGGTACTGAAAACAGAGATACACACAGTTCAGAAACAAATGCACTTCTAAGCAAGTGGGTTTGGTTACCAAAGTCTGCTTTAGATACTGAAAACTCTGAGGGTGTTAAGATATTACTGTAGCAATTTATGATTTTTTCCAGTACACATATCAGTAAATAGTGTACAGCATCAAATAGCTACAAAACACTCTATTTTTTCTAGAAGTCATTATCAACTGACCACAGAGACCCCTTATTGACGAGAAAGACCTGTGCCTGGAAATGTAAGGTATAAACAGCTACAACCAACATCTTAATCACTATGAAATACTCAGATTAACACTGACCATCACAGGCCAAAGGCTGAGTCCCCACAGTCTCTACATTGCTTTGCCTGTCTGGGGAGATTACAGCAGCAATGCCAATTGCACTGATACTTTTCCTTTTCACGCCTTTCTGAAGCTTAACAGCCAACAAGGCAGAGAGCTGTCAGTAAAAGACTGATGAAATACAGGTATCTGCAGCAGAACATGAACACACAGCACAACAGAAACCCACAAGTCCAACTCCACCATCCATTCCATGGTAAATTCACACTTTGCACTGTCAGGGTGAGGTACTCTAAACCACCAGTGCTTAACAGCTGTTACTCACACTTCTGGGCTCCGTTGAAGAGAGCTCTGTCCTTTGGGGTGTCACCAACTTCAATTATCTTAGCACCTGCCAAGAGCTGCATGATGAGCCCTGAAGTGACAATGGGTGAAATGCCCAGCTCCATCAACGTTCCTGTCAGACACAGGAAGAACAGTGAAGTCCAAGGTTAGTTTTTATCAACTTTTACATCATGATGGAGAAAATGTAAAACTTCAAATCTCCACAAATGTAAAAGCTATCAATGATAACAGAAGCTTGTTAGAAGTCTGTTTGATATGTAGCACTCCTCAGTACCTCAAAAATACTGTGTCCATTGAAAAAGACTTGGGCTGTCAAGAACAGATTTACTCTGCATAAAACAAAGTATGATATAAACCGAAAGCCCAAATGATATAGAATGATAAAATGAATTCAGGAAACTGTCACCATTCTTAATTCATAGCTGCATTAGAAAGCCTCTTCAAGAAACAGAAATTTATATCAACTATCATGAATTTTAACCTTTATGCCTGCATTAGAAAGCCTCTACAAGGAACTGAAATTTATACAAACTACTATGCATTTCAATCTTCTGTGTGACAGACTCAAAGATGTCACCCAGGAAACCACAGCACTCAAGGAAAACTATTTGAAACACAAATCACAAACTCTGAAGACTGCATCAGTAGCAATGAAGGTAATTAGGAACTGTCTCTTCCCTAACTACTTCCCTCAAAAAAAAAGCTCAATTTTTGTACATATAATAGACTGCACACAGTCAGCCATAAACTTACTTTGTCCACAAAGTTGTGCCTTTCCCAATGCCACACTGGTTTATGACTTTACGTAATACAGAAAAATTACTTTTCACTCTCTGTTTCAGTTTTTATCTTGATTAAAATGGAGTGCAATGCAAGTCCAAAACCATTTTAATCAAGCTAAAAAAAATGCCCTCCTGAAAGACTGACCATACCTCTATTTGATGCCAAAATCACTCTCATCCAGTAGAAAGGATCTGCAGAGTCTGACGACATAATGCCAAACAAGGGAATCTGCATTTCCAACCAAGAGATGAAATTAGAGACTTCATAGCATGCTTTAAACATTTCAGCTCTTCCTTAAAAAAGGGAAGAAAACGTACCTGACAGCATACTAGGAAGATGAAGAGTGTGATAGCTGTCCATAGTACCTTTTCCTTGAACTGAATCTAAAGGGGAAAAACACAAACCCAAAAACCAACAGATGATAAAGCTGTCAAGATAACACGACCTAGTCCATCAGGCTAACTTTCATAGTAGCACACTTGATTTTCTTGTGAAGGGACAAAGTACAGAACATCCTGAAGAAAATAACGTATTGTTCATCCCTTTTATCCCACAGAAAACCAAGGAAAGTTACGAAGCTTTATTGAAAATTTAATCCAAATAAACAAGCTTATGTCGCTGCAAGGTAATTCTAGTACTTCCACAGAAATGAGTCTTAGATTTTCATAAGAAAGAGCTTATGATGAGGAAAAACCAGTATTAGAGAGCAGCTTATCTCAGCAAATAATCTTAGATTAGAACCTCTGAAGCAAAGATTTTCAAGTTGCTATTTTAACTTACTCTAGTTTACACTTTAATTTGTACTGCCTTCACCATTTCACCATGCACTGCTGTGACAACCAAATCTACCCAACTGCTTTTATTCTCGTACAACCACATCCACAACACAAGATGCACCACACAGGCACTCCACTAAAAACAACTGTGCCTATAACTGCCATCCTCCCAACAGGGAAGAAACCCCAAATCCCACAAATGCAAACTCTGACCATTTTATACCACACAAACCTAGGAAGAAAATTTTATTAACCTACCTTCCGTTCTGGTTTTTGAATTTCAGGCAAGATAACACAGAAGGGCTTGATCACTTCAAGAAATTTTACTGTACAGAAATAAGTTAAAAGACAAAGTGAACACAGAGATACAACGAACACTGGAAAAAGCCCGAGCTGAATTGAATTTGGACATGTATTCTATATAATAAAAGTCCCAGTTTTGGGGAAGTTTTGGTTGGTTAGTTTGGGGGCAGTGGGGTTGCTATTTTAAAATTCTTATCTGTTCTAAATACACAGATATTCAGCTAGCACATTTTAAGTATAGCATGGACTGGGATTAAAGAAAGTTATGCATTTTCCCACTTCACAGAGTAGGCTGACAGTACCAAAAAATCTTTGTCATTGCTTTACATGAGTTTATCAATACCCTTGAACTTTTACTTCATGGTAGTTTCTCCCCAGCCTGATACTTGAGAAAAAAGTGCCTTGGGTATTGTATATATATTACTTTTGGGCCATACAGCTTAAGAATTCCTACACACTTTTGGGCCAAACAGTTTAACAAGTCCTACCCGTGCAACTCAGAAGCATCAACTCAAGTTAGCATATAGAGTATCCCAAGCCATGACCCCCTCCTAGCCAAAAAGGCATATCCTTAGAAGTCTGTCTTAAAATAATCACATAATGAAGAGGAGATTTGCAAAGTCACAAGTTCTCCCATAAAGCAGAGAGCTCTGAATTTGAAGAAGGGTTAATTTTAAATCTGCTAAGACAAATCTAAGGTTGCACCTGTATTTTGGACGGGTTTGAACTAGGAAGAGTACAACAGTGCAGAACTGAAACTACTGCAGCCTTTCCACCTCCTCATGGAAGGCTGCGACTTCAGCGGCAACTCAGTAACGCCTTAAGACCAGCCCACAAAAGGTATTTTCTTCATTTCTAACGATTACGTCTGAAAAGTTACACCGGACCGCGATATTCAATTTAAAGCAAATCAAGGGTCTCTCCAACATCTACAGTAAAACAGCAATGGACTAAGACGCTTTCCAAGCAGCTTCTCCTCGAGGTGCGGGATGCTGCAGGCTCCCATTGCCCGGAGCACTGCGGCCTGCAGCCACACACAGTTCGCAGCTCCCTCTGACGATGTCCCCGCCAGGGCCATGCCCGATGCCCGCGGTGCCACCCGGCCCCCCCCCGCCCCGACACCGCNCCCCCCGCCCCGACACCGCGCCCGGCCCCCTCAGCCCGGCGGGGCCGGGGCACGCGGCGGCGCTTCCTTCCCGGGGACGAGCCGCCACGCGCGGAAGGGCGCTGCGCGGGGCAGCGGGGAGCGCTGCTGCCCGGTACTCACTGCCCATGGCGGCGCCGGCGGAGCTGCAGCGCAGGCAGGGACACGTCAGGCTCCGAGCGCCGCCGCGCCCTTCCGCTTCCTGCCACGCGCCGCGTCCGCCGCCGCCGCCGCGCACGCGCCCGGCCCCGGCCGCGCGGCCTGCTGCCTACAACTCCCATCGCGCTCTGCGGGCAGAGAGAACGAGAACCTCCATGGCGCGGGTGACGCGCCGGCGCGAGGCTTGCTGGGAGTTGTAGTGCCGCGGCCTCCCCGCCATCTTGGTGAGGGATTCGCTCCTGTGTTAGGTTGTGTCGAGGAACGCGTGTTTTAGCCACCGGAAAGCGCTGGTTTAAGAGATGTCAGCAGATAAATACATAAATAAACACTTAACATTTGTTTTCTGGTTGTGTGTTTTTGTTGCGGCATGTTGTAGGCCTTGCTCTGGAGTAAGAACCACCACACAACACGTGTGTCACACGTCAGGCTTTGAGTAAAAAGAGCGGCCTTGTCTGAATGGCTCCGCTGCCTTTGGCCATTCAGAAATCACGTCTGTGGGTAGTTCTCTGGACTCTGTGGTCAATGGAGATACAAGTGGAGAAATGCCCTACTTACCTTACATCTCTGGAGAAATTACGTATCTCAGATATGTTTTCAGATGAGATGAATTGTCCCCCAGGGGTATTTGTCTCTATTTATTATAGAGGGAACTAAGGTGACAACTTCCGCCTGGATACCTGTATTTTAGGTGTCTGGTGTCAGACAGCTCCTGGTGTCACACAGTGTCCCACAGTCCCTGCCCGAGGCCAGGTGTAACACACTCCGATCCAGCTGGGCTTTAATAAAATACAAAACAATGCTGAAAATGTGAAGCTTTGGGCCACGTGTCAATGAAGTCATGGGACATCCACACGTCACTGTGTCACCCAGCAGCACCAACAAGGGAAATGTGCTCACCATGGCTGATTGTTTGAGGTGTTTCTTTCTGAGAACCACTCAATGTTCTGTGTATTTTCCAGGCTTTTACAGGGGCGGTTATCAGTGATCTGAAAGGGAAGGTAAACAGAAGTCAAGGAAAAGATTAAAGCAAATAGAGGTGCTAATACAAAGCAATTAAATTCAGTGTATACACTCTATAAACCGTGTAACAGCTTCCACAAAATCTCCCTGATATTTTCTAGGCACTTAGGTATGCTTTGTTTGACTATTTGATCCCTAATTTTCTGAGATTAATTTAAAAGACCAGCCCTAATTCCCATTTCGGGTTTTTTCTTTTACTGTTTTTTTTTATTGTTGGACTTTATACCTGCCCTTCTCCAGGCTTCTGAAACCATGCATCTCACCCATGAGGTACTGAAGACATCTGCTGATGGGTGCAAGAACGTTTTAGTTCTTGTGCAGGGTTGCTCATTTCAAAACAGCCAGTTTATTGAAACTCATTGTAATCCACCCATTTCTAATTAGAGATAAAGCAACTGCTTTCCAACTGACATGCAGTCTTGCAGAGCTGATTTGATAAGATTGTTTTGATTTAGTAATGTGGACACTGTGGTGGTTTATCAGAGCTGGTAAGTGGTACAAGGAGAACCAGCAGTGGTTCTGTGAAAGTCTGGACAGCAGGCACAGCAGTGATCAGGGGATTGATGGTAGAAGCATGCAATGAGATGCCAGAATTTGCAGAGTCACAGGTTCTTTTTGTGCTAGTAAACTTTGCCTGTGCCACAAGAATAGGGAAAAAATATTTAATAGACTGTTATCTGCATGGCCCATCCATCAGACTTCTTGTGTTCCTGTTTTTTTTTTTTTTTAAATAATTTTAGACAGTAAGGTTATTTGGTTCTCTACTATAAAAAAGTGAACCTTATAATTACATAGAATTGTCTACTTAGCCAGGGAGGATGAAAACTCATTAGATTTGTACATCTCTGTTTTGTCTATCCTGGACCTGAACAAATTCACATTTTGGGTGAAGAATTTACAGTCCTACAGGTGAAATTTGCCATTGAAGTTTAATTCTAGGTAGAAAAAATGGTTGCTGAAAGCAAGCTTTCCTCAGATCTTACAGTGAAGAAAAGAAACTGTTTGCCAACTGCAGTAAAAAGATATACAGAGAGGAGACAAGTTCAGCTCCTTTGTATAATCAGGTGTCACTCTGCAGAACGGAAGAGCGAAAGAAACTGAAGATACAGTTCTTGGGGCTTTATTACAGTAAAGCCATGTGAGACACTGAGTCAAATTTTGGCCTGGTATGACTCCCTGACTTTGACAGTTTATCTTGGGGAACTATTTTGGCAGCCAATTGCAGACAGAGTGACAAAAATGGAATTTTATACACTAGGGCTGATTTTTACACTGTTTTGGAAGCACCTACTACTGCAAGAGGACTCAGTGTAGAGTGGTGCCAGCTGGGACAACTGGAATGATGATGATGAGGAGGAGGATAGCATGCAATTAATAAACTGCTCTTTAGAGAACAGCAACATTTGAGAAGCAGACATGGATTTAAAACAGCTTGTTCTTTTCATGTTTTGCTATTCTTCTTCGAACCAAATCAGTCCCTCTTATATAACCAAGCTAATCCTGCTTCAGAAATAATGTAATTTAGGACCATTAAAGACATTAGTATTCACTTACTGGCACTGAAGTTTGCTAGCCAGTGTGTTCCACCGTTTCAAATAGTGCAAATCTTCAGCCTTTACTGCAAAATTATATATCTCAGTATACCTCTATTGCACTAGTGCAAAGCTGACGTTTAATTACTGCTTTTCAAATCAAGCTTTGCTCTGTGGCGACTGACTACCAATGCTGGACTTAATTGTGCTGAATTGTACCCTGATGCAAACAGCAAGGACTACATGATTGCTTCAATAGCCAGAGGTAAAAAGCAGAAAATAGGAGCAGAGGGTAGAAATGGGGAAAGCAGCATAGATTAATTTTTCTCTGCCTCCAAATGGTTCCTTTTTGTTCTAGTCATTGCTTGCAGAAACCAGATACAATCTCTCATTGAAGAGATCACATTTTTCAGGTCTGTGACTTGCTCACGCCCTGTTCCCACACCAGTACATTTTATCAGTGTGTCAAGGATTGCCTGTTGAGCTGAGTAAAGGCCTTTCCTTACCAGGGAGGTTGAAGGAGCCCCTCCAGCTGTTGGGATTCTGGTCTCAGAGCACCTGCAGGCTGGGATGGCCAGAGGGCATCACAAAGCTGCTGTTTGTACACACGTGTGTAAGTGCACACACGCAGACGTGGATGTTCACCTTGCAAAACAAGGCCAGCTCATGTTTGTAGCATCAGTCTGCAAGAGGGGTCCTGGACAGCAACAGCCCTGCGTGTGCTGGGTCTGTTTAGCTGCAGTGTTTGTGTTCAGTTCTCTGCCAGTAGTTGCCTGTGTAACCACAAGGTGGAAGAACTGCTTTACTTATGGTGCCTTCTCAGCCTTCACGAAATGCACACAACTGTGCAGGCAAGTTTTATTACCATCATTATTTAATTGTTACAGTGCATCAATGCTCAAGGGCCACTTTCAGGACCAGAAGTCCTTGTGTTAAGTGTAATACGATACAGTCCACAGTCCTGCACGGAGCTTCCTGCAGACAGATCCCTGGGCCCCACATGGTGCTTCAGGAGATCTCTGTGACCTCTCTCTGCAGAGTACAGCTATGCTGTGAGTCCCCTGGAAAGGTCATCACGTGGGGAGCTCCATGAGATCCCGCTCAGATGGAGCAGCTGCATCTCCAGTGCTCTGACAGAGTGTTCCAGGGACCAGCCACAACTGTGACATACTTGACGTCCCCTTTGCCTGCCCACCCCCATGCTGTCTCTGGGGCTGTTTGAGAGGTGCTTGTCAGTATCCCTAAGGATTTATTTATGCAGGTAGATGGGCTCTAGAGGTGGTAGCATGTGTGAAACAAGGTCACAAGTGAAAGTTCATGATTTGAATGGCAGCTGAGCACAGACATAAGGACGACCTTCAGGAAACCCTGAGTAGATGACATTCCTAAAGTAAATTGTTTGCTACTAACCTAGAAGACACAGGTGCTAGCTCCTTTAAGCCAACAGCCAGACTCCACTGATTTCCACAGAGCTAGAGTTTCCCTTGTAGTCAGGAGACAATCTCCCAGCTTGCCTGAGAAATCTCAAGCAGCTGCCAGTTACAAGTGGTGTTCCCCAGGTCTCTGCATTGGCGCCAGTTCTGTTTAATATCTTCATCAGAGATCTGGACAAGGGGATGGAGGACACCCTCAGGAAGTTGCAGATGACACCAAGTTTGGTTGGGAGTGTTGACCTGCCAGAGAAGACACTACAGACAGATCTGGGCAGGCTGGACTGATGGGCCAAGGCCAATTGTACAAGGTTCAACAGTTGTGAAGTGCTGGGCCCTGCACTTGGTTGTTTCATAGCTGTGCTCATTTGGAAAAAAAAAAATTCCAATTTCCATATCTAAAATGAGATATCCAAGCCACTGATTAAATAGAATACATCAAAAAAAGTAAGCTTGACTTCCCCACCAGGCATAAGTCCAAAATTAAAACACACAGAAGCATTTCCAATAGCATTATCAGGACATGAGAGGTTAACTGAATATCTAGCTACTGCTTTGCACGAAATGTTTTGAGTCCTGAACTCCTGTTATGACTCACTCCCCTATTTCTCAAATTTGTTCAGCCAGGTACTCCTAGAACATCATTTTATTCCATGTATTTATGGCAATGCTTAACAAGGTACCTAAAATACTGTAGAACACTGTACCTTTAATGAGCCGTGCTCCCAGCTGGCAGCATTACAGCAGTGCTTCCTCAATAACGAGAATCCTGACTTCTGGCTCTGATAAAATAGACTTTCTATATAACACATACTTTGTGTAGCACAACGTGTCAGTGGCTAAACCCTGATCTTGTCAAAGAACAACAACAAAACTGCAATAGGAGCAGTGTTTCATCCCGCATCTTCACATGAAACCTCAATATTTCAAGTAGAACCAAAAGGTAACATGTATTTTTGCAATGAGAGCAGCACTATTGATTCAGTAAAAGCTCTGTAATAAAGCTACCTTCTGTTTGCTAAACCATGCCATGAGGGGGGCAAATTATGACAAATTATGGTAAAATTATGCAGATCAGCCAACAAGGTCAGACGGACACCACCACCAGTTCATGCAATATGGGCAGTTGAAATACTTGCAAGAAGAATGAAGTGGTTTTACATCCTTCCCCGAGGGATGCAGTGTTGGTGACTGCTGGCCACAGCTCCAGACCAGATTGGTAATGGCTGGTTCTCAGCTGACAGCCTGCAAATTGTACCTGCTTGTGGTGAACCAACAGGTGAGCATTTCAGCAGGGCTGAAAGGCCTACAGCTAATGCAAGGTTAAAGTTTCTGTACCATCTGAATGCTTCCCATGTGTTCTCTTGCTGCTTAAGGTTTCTGAAGTCTGCAACGTCTTTTCTATGTTAACCATTCCCCTCCCCACAGACTGGTTATTTTTCATGCTCTACTTGTTTTTCTGTGGCCTAGCTAACTAGATTCTGTAAAAAATTGTAATAGAGTTTACTAAACTAAACGTTTTCATTTTTCTAGGGATTAAGAACTAGCTTTTACTTATATGATCTGTTTCTTAATCATCAAACTATTGGCCTGGAACCATTGTTTAAAAAACCAAAAAAACCCCACCAAACAACAGTGTTCAGAACATCAAGGAAAAAAGTGTTTGTCTTGCAAATACTGATGCCAATTTCCGTTAAGGGTCTATAGATTACTAACCAGATACATATAGCTCTGATAATGGACTAATTTACATAAAAATCACTGCCAGCTTGATTGTAACATTCCCCATGTGGAAATTGGCCAGGGCTGGAAATCACCGCTATTAACCTGAGAGCCTTTGCACCTTTGCAGAGACAGCGTTTGGCACAGAGCCTTAATTTCATCTAGAATTTTATGAAGCATTAGCAAAAATACCTTTCGTGCTACAACCACGTTGGACCTGTATTTGGGCATGGAAAAGCACCAATAGAGGAGGCTGTTTGGTTTTCAAGTCAGCAAATCTTACCTGACACTGGGCCCCTCTAGTCCAGCTGGAAAGTTCTGGCAGTAGTCAAATAACGTGAACATTGGACTTCTGCATCAGCTGTTGTTTTTCAAATGAATGTTTGGGTATTGAATTTGAATAACCTCATGCACACAGGGCTATGGAGTTCCATTCCCCTCTTGCACACAAAGCTGCAGTGGTGGGGTGCACACAGAGTGGGGCTGAGCTCTGCCTGTAACTGCATAGCTTTTTCATGCAAATGAAACATGTAATACACTGACATTTCTGCATGCAGTAATTATCATGTGCATACTTGAAAAGAAAACACTGTACATGTAAAATTCTGCTTTTGATCCTGGAATAGAACTGATTTCTGTTTATTTTATGTATATTTGAAGCTCTTGCTGAATAATTCTGTGATTCTTTCCATTTTGATCTCTTGACAACATCAGCTTTTAAATCCAAACTCTTTGTAAACTACCTTTTGAGCAACTGTCTCTTTCTTTTTTTCTGGAATTCTGAGCAGCAGCAGAAATTCATCAAGTAAATTATCTTCCTGGCTTTAAAACCAAAGCTGAAACCTGAGCTGTTCCATTTGGTACGTAGTGAATGAGCTTTGATTTGATTTTTATTGTATTTCATTCAAACTTTATTATAAAACATCTCCCAGGGACACTTGCATGAGAAACACTTTGCATGTAAAACAGCATTGTGTTTCCAGTCTCCCATTTTTAAAGGTTATTATAACATTTTTGTCATGCTTGCTTATCTCCATAATAATCCACTGGCAGACAACTGCAGCAGTTAGGTCATAGAGCTAGATGTCTCTGTAGGTTTTTCTAATGGATTTTTTTTCCCCTACTACAAAAGGGTTTCAATGTGTCATTAACCCAGTGACCAGCACTTCTGCAGACTGTGGGCTGTCCCCAGGCAGCTATATTTCCAGTGTTCTCTGACTCCAGTTTTGTCTCAGCTGGTTTAGTGACACAGAATTTGGTGTAGATTTGAGATCCATCAAAAACCTATTATGATTTAAATTGAGCAGATGATCTTTATGGATGGTTCAACAGTGGCATTTATATTGATCCCAATAGCTGATTCCTTCTCTAGAATTTGTCCACGCATATTTTCAGTGGAGCTATGGTGACTTTCAGCAGCTGGATAATTTCAGGTTTACACTCAGGTTGGTCATACAAAATGTTTTCTTGATATCTTTTTCCTTGTAAAAATTGCAGTTTAAATCCAAACTAGATTTAAATTACAATATATCACTTCTTTTTATTGACTTTTGATTACTATTTATCTCTCAATCTCAGAGAAGGCTTTTTTAAATGCTAACATTTAACAGGCTTGCTTTGATCCTGCTTCTGTTTCCATCATTGGCCAAAAATCCTGCTGGGTCACATCCTCTGAGTAGACATCCCTGTGGATCTCCTAATGCACTTTATAAAATGTATCCAGTAAATCCAATAACAACAGAAATATGATTAAATACACAGTGAACACATGGCTCCAAAAAAAGCAAGCTATAGCTTCACTTTGAATTTTTACTTACAAAGATTTACTTTCCTTATGAAAGTAGGCCATATAAATCTTTATCAATATTTACTTAGCTCAGCCAGGGAAATAAAACAGTAACTACAGGCTGATCTGTGCAATATCAGAGTAGTACAAACGCTTAAAGTCCTCCTTAAATGCAAGTGAGCAGGACGCTGGCCAACTGGGAAGAGCAAGAGGATTGCTAGCACGCTTGAGTTTCACAGACATGCCAAGAGGCTTAGCAGCCTTTAGTGAACATTGCTGCTACAGCAGCTTGCCTGAAATAAGAAACAAAGAAATCAGATTAAAGACTGAGCTGCTTAGGGCAGCAGCATTAGTATGGCAAATTTCCTGGCAAGAGAGCTGTGATTTTGGGCATCAGATGGCTGCTCCATGCTGCAGTGCTGGGTAGCGGTGGATTCTTCATCCCTTCTGAAAATTACTGAACAATAGCTGTCAGGAAGGTTTTATCATCTGTGAATACTGCAAAGAGGGCGAATTTCCTGTCCTGTGGTTTTGTTCATCTGCTATTTGGCATCTTTGTGTAAGAGCCTGAGAAGCCATCAAGCAGTAAGCTATTAATGCACAGTAAGCTAGAACAAGGCTTTGGAGCAATTTCAGCCTTTGTATAGTTGACTGTTTGTCCCCTCAGAGCATTCCAAAGAGCTGGCTTTACAGTGGGCTGGCTCCAGAGCTGAGGTGAATGCTGGTGCATCCAGGCATGCTTTGATGAGTGAATTTTCAAGTGGCAGTGCTGGCACAAGCAGCTGCTGTGCCACACACCCCTTAGCGAGCGCTTGTTCTCGGTGCCTCTCTCTGTGCTGTGCCAGTATAAGCAATTTGTAGCTTCATGGCAACATGGACTGCAAAATGATCTGGCTGCAAAATGCTTTTTCAAGTCCTGCAGATGAACTCCAGATTTAATCTTTTTTATACTCAGAGTTCTGACTGCAACATGAGTGAATACCTTAGTTAGCTTCAGCTGAGCCTGGTAATTAATGAGAGCAGCGAGCATGTAACAGCTTGGGCTTCAGCATGGGCTGTCCAAGCCAGCTAGAGATCACACTGAATTGCTCCGACAGCTGGCACCTGCACTATTGAATCCTCACTGCTAATCATTACATCTGGCTTGGGTACATCTATTCAGCTTAAAACCACATCTCACAGCTGCAAGATGGCCACAGCTTTGCCTAAATGGAGGTGTGTCCCTACTAACAGAAGAGAGGAGATGGAATCAGACACCTTTAAAAGTCACTTATCTTCTTACCTTTCCCTATACACTTTATAGTGTACCTGTGGACTGTTCAAGTAGTAAAGTCGGCAACACAACCTTAAAAGGTGTCATTACTGAAGGGTGCTCAAGGAATAAGCAAATTAAGAACCCCTTAAGTTTTACTTAGTTTTATTTCATTCAGTAGCTGAGCAAGTAGATGCCACATTGTTTCAGCAATATTATAAAACCCTTTCATTCTGTAGGTGACTCCTTGGATGCAGCAGGGCCTTTCAGTGGCTAGTTAAATGCATCACAGATTTGTTACAGAGCTCCCCAGAGAGAGGAAGCTTTCCTATAAAACATGTGGTGATCATCTAAATTCAGGTCTCAGTTACCCAGTAAATCTACTACAGTTCTGCAAAGCACCTTCTCTTTTTTTTGCTTCATAGCAACTGTGTCTATCTAAGTGGCATATTTTATTAAATCAAATCTACTTTGAGAAAAATACAGTTCATTCATCCTCCTAATTACTACTGTTCAAATTTAGCCTCAATTAGTGACCTCTTTTTTTTGCTGAGATTAGTTCTGCCTGTGTACAAGTGAGACCGGCTATAGAGGCACATGTAATAAGCCCTGCATTCCTTCTACTTAACACATCAAGAATTAGATATGTGGTGTTGCTTTTCTGTGAAGGAGTAAACAAAATGCCCTTGTTGGCTGCAAACATGCAGTCTCTCCTTTCCCAGGAAGGCTCAGTTTCTGAGTGCTAGGGACAACTATGTTTCCAAAAATAAAGGAAGTGAGAGCAGTGCAACAATATTATTGTTCTACCAGTGTATAACACTTTCTGATATGTGGATCTCAATATAACATTACAGACACGTGAGCCACTCCCTCTAAACACACCGAGACAGACCCACAAAATGAGTAGGGATGTATTATTATAACTATTTCACATGGGTGAACCTGGGTGGGCACCAGATGCCCAAGGCTAGTAAATAGAATAATTGAACTGAAAACACACTCCGGAGGTCCAAATTTCCAATCTGTGCTCTAGTTACAAGCCATCTCCCTGTGATCCTCCTCCTCATACTGGGAAGCCTGGAAAAGCCTATTGAATGGGTATCATAGCTTTTTATGTTTGGATTCAGCAGTTGTTTCAGCCACATTTGAAAGGAATGAGTCAGGAATTTGTGTATGTGGGAAGTGGTTTCCTCTCACATTACTGCATGTATGGATGAAATACATTTCCTCTGCTATGAAGTTGCTGAATAAGAAAATAAAGTAGTGCAGCTGACTGGCACTTTAGTGGCTGTACTTGGACCCTGATAATGAAAAGCCAGTGGCCTTGAGAGGCTGGTTTGGATAATGCGTTCCACAGAAAAGCTGATGAAATCACTTGTATTATTATAAAGAATGACTAGAAAAGGATAAAGTGGAGAAAAAAATATCGATATTAAAACCAGATAAATTAGAGACCCAGTTCTTTAGTGAAACCTGGCCTGACTGAAAATGCAGGAGGAAATCTGGCTTTAAGACGTGAGCTATAATGCAATAATGAAGACGCCTCCCTCTGTGCTTCAGGCAGTTTTTTGCAGCAACCGGTGTTCAGGAATCAGAGATAATGATAATGGCTTGTGCCTGCAGTCATTCCAGCCGTGGCACGCACAGTATGCGAGGCATTTAACGTCAAACTCGCCAGCACCACGCAGAGAGAGAGCCGGCGCAGGGCTGAGGGGAGCGCAGCTCACCTGCCAACCCTCCACGGGACCCGCGGCTTTGCAGAGCAGACAGGTTTCAGCTGGTATGAGAATAAACAGCAGAATTTGGGCTGGGGCTAGAACCTGTCCAAAAATGGGTGTCCTCAAATCCAGGGAGCTGGTGTGATCTTCCTTTTGTCCTTCAGAGCTGGTTTGGTGCTGGAGTGGTAGGCTTCTGTAAGGTCTGGAGCTGGTGAACATCCCGAGTGGCTGTTCCCAACTGCTGGGGAACTGAAGGACAAACAAAGGAGTTTAAGGACTGGTCAGATAAGCGGGCTGAGGAAGAAATGGGATTAGGGGAAGAAAAACAGAAGAGACTTGCATAAAGCTTTTGAGAAAACTCTGAGCTTCTGAGAAGAGCACTACAGCCAGCAAGAAATTGGAGAAGGAAGAAGACATAGGGGAGTACTAGAAGATTTCCCCATTTGTTCCTTAGCTCAGCAAGGAATTTAAGGTTTTTTTTGACTTGAAGCCCAGAATAGTTCCAATTATTTAAAGACCAACACTCTTTTTTTAAAAACTACTTTGATGAGCTATGCAAAGAAGACAGAGTTGCCAGGTACGTTTTATAAAATCTTACTGCTGTCAGTGAAGAACTTCTGAAAATAATGTTATACATATGTATATAAAACATATAGGACATTGTAAAACACTTAAAGGTAAGGTTTGAGGGTAATTCCTTAGGCAGGGCGGGGCAACCTGTCAGGAGCCACAGCTCCACTCCGTGCTGGGTCCCTCTGCTCCAGCAAAACAAACACACGGCCCCAGCCTGGCCTGTGCTGTGGGTGCAGCCAGGGGTGGTTAGTGAATCACTCCATCAAACACCAGGCAGGGCAGTGCACACTGAGACATTCACCGAGAGAGCAGGAAAGTGTACTTCCGCCTACTTTCTATGTATATTTCTGCCATTTTCCAGTATTTCCTTTGCTTTCAACCTCTACACGTCAAATGATAGTAAATTGCAAATGTACCAGTTCCAGCTGAGCACAACTGGGGGTGAAATAGTTTTTCTTTGAAGCTGGAGCTAGAGTCCACTTGAAAAGCTGTAGGGAGAGCTACAGACATTTGCAAATGAGAACCAAATTTCTGACCAGGTGATTCAAAGCATTGTGATTCATGAAACATTTTCAGAGGAGCTGCATAATCCATTAAGAGAGCAGCCAGTGAAAGGGACCACCCCTGTAGCTAAGACAGCAATCACTAGGTAAACAGCTTAATAAAATAATGTCACTATCTTCCAAATCAGCAGAAAAGCAACATAGATCTTTATGAATATATCTTGACATTAAGAAAATTATTCAGGCTTCTTTTTTTTTTTTTTTTTTCACTGTTTGACAGGTGATCATGGATCTAAGTACACATCTCAAGTAGAGGAAAAAATACAGGATCAGGACCCAGGGCCAAATCCTTTTACATGTGAACCATCCCTAGGCAGAGATGGAGAGGATCATTCATCCCACCTTGGCTTCACCACGTGTTGTAACACCCTGGGAGTGCTTCCCATCTCTGTTATCGGCCTCTTGTATTGATGCTCCCTCAGCCTCTTACCTGGAGCATATTTGGGAGTGCTGGTAGAAGAGCTGACAGTTCTGTGTGCACCAAGGCAATTTTATTTTGGCAAGTCAAGGCTTTCTGAGTGGCAATGTGTGTCTGCTGGAACACAATACAGACACTGCCCCATAAATTTCAATATTGCACACATGCAAAATCCGTATGTGTGTCTGCCTGTTGTGGGCAGGGACTGAGGCACAGGCAACCCCAGCAGTGCTGTGTGAGGCTGAGGAGTCAGATGGTTTCCTATGTGACCACATGTATGACAACAGACATGAGAAATCTGCAGGGATCCTTATGAAATCAGTTATCTGTGGACAGTTTCAAAATAAAACTTTAGCTGGGGATAAAAATTGAGAGTTTCAATTAGCTTTTTGTAGATTTCAATTTTTTTGCTTTATTCTCCGTATGCCACGTGACCAGCTACCATTCCAACATTTTTCTTCATATATGGGAAGTAGTGAAGTACTTCAGCACTTCAAGTGAAACTTTAGTATATGCTTTTGCTTCATGACCCCCAACTTATTTAAACAGTCAGTAGCTTCCAGCACTGCTTGCATTTTAGCATTATGGATGATGTAAATTCAGCCTTGATGAAACACTCAGCTAACTGCTGCTCAGATGGAAAGGGGCTGCAGTAAAATATGATTTCGGTGAAACCCACAAGCTTGGAGAATGCATACTCTGTAATCATTTAAGTTTTTTTCATCAGGTTTTCTCAAAGAAGAAATTAAGACTCTTAAGGATTTTCAAGCAGTGTGAGATTACCCATGGACATAGCAGGCGTGCAGATTCTTGTACTCTCAGAAGGATTTTGGCTAAAATCTATACCTCTCAATAAGCATGTTTTCTGCTTCTGCCTTCCTCAGACAAGCTACATTTTCAAATACTGATTTGGAAATTGTAGTCATCCCAAGGGCAACCCAGGAACTGCATAAGGCCCACATAAAATTTATAAGTTAGTGCCCCCATCCTAGATATTTAATCCAGAAGGAAACCCATTCCCCTGCTTGATAAATAGTGCCAGACTTTCTGACTTGGGCAGAAACTGAGAAACAGACACATGAGGGTCCCCACTGACAGTCAGACCCCGTGGGCAGCAGGAAAGGTGATGCTCAGTGCACGTGAGGGAAGGTCACTTGGCAGTGCTGCATGAAGAAAAACCCCTGTTAACTCCCCAGGGCAGCTCAAGCTCACTGACTGCAAGGCCAATATATAAAATATATGTTATTACTCTCCTCAGTTATCAAGACAGACCTTCTCAGAGTATATATTTTCCTTCCATCCAGCTCATTAAATATCAGTCTAAAATCAAAACACATGAAGTGCAAAAGAAACAGCCAGCTCTCTACTGGAATAAATGTTTAATAGAAGAGTGCCAGCTGAGTTTCACATATATGGTCAAATATGACTAAGGAAAGATTGCAAATATCTCCCTTCTTCCCTTGAAATATTCCATGTAGAATATCTTTCAGGGAGTGAAATCCAGTAGATTAGCCGAGGCTTTAAACCACAAGAACTGTAAGGAACAGACCCCAGAGCAGAGACTAAAGACCAAAAAACCCCTTTAAAAATATTCTTCCTTAAAGCAAACAAACAAACAAACAAAAAAGGTGAAAGAAGGAAAATCAGTAGATACAGTTGCAGAACTTGGAGTTTCACAAGGAAACTCTTAATGGATGCTTGAGAGCATTGCTTCCATCTGCCTTAAGAGCCTTATAGAGAAATTAGAACAAAATTACATTTATTTCACAGTAACAACAAAAGTTGAAGAGTTTACGATATTGGGTGGTTATTGATTGGAAGAACTTCCTGCTGATTTTGTTTAAAAATATGTTAAAGCAGAGTTTACCTCCTTCATCTTACACCTACAACTGCTCTTTGCTTCCAGAGGGGTTAAGATTGTAGGAACCAGTCACTGATTTGTACCACTGAAGTTCGTGGTTGTCACAGCTCTGTTCTAGGCAGATGATGACCTACATATGAGCAATGGAAAGAAAAAAGGGTGACTGAATGACACAGAAATGATACAAACACAAGAGTGCATGCTTAGGCTCTGACACGCATTCTGCTTGGGAAATATAAAGGAAGACAAGCAGGGCTCATGGTTTTACTCCTTTTCTATGTGTTTTCCTTAATTTCTTCCCCCCAAACCCCTTATTGTCTGAGCATTCCTCAGTCTCCTACTAGAGTTATCAGGACAACTTAGTGATCTTCCTGCTAACAGTTTTTACATGACAGCTTAATATTCCCACTGGATATTTATAGAATAATTCATGAATAGCAAAAGTCAGAATTGGCTTTTGGATCATCCTCTTCATCTCTCTCTGCCATAAGCACTGCAGTCAAAAAAGCAACAAAAAAAAGCTGGCATCTTTGTAGCCTAAAACATGATTGAAAGAGAAAATCAAGATGGTCTAAAATACAAATCCTGGAATTAAAAATGGGTAAACTACCTGATGGATTCCCTCATTTCTTTGCCATTTTTTTTGTTCCGCTTTTGTTGCTGCTTTTGTAGTGATCAAAAGCCACTTCTTGCTGACAATGATCATTCTCATACAATATCATAGTTTACTCTTATATTTGCCTCTGACATTCACTCTCCATTGCAGAATGCTGTCATTTTAGCTGTGGCCCAGGAGCACAACTGAGATTTCCAGTTCTCTTGTCCGCACTGCCCAGGCAGTGACAGATACACTGCAAGGTAGGCACCAGAGAACTGATGAACAGTTATTGGTAATTCAGGTGGGATAGCAGTACTGGTAACAATTTTCACTCTAACCTGTCTTCAAGCCCTACAAAGGCTAACATTGCATTCACAAGCACTGTGTGAATTATTCCTCTTCCCTGTGATTATAGCCAATTCTGTTGGTAGAGAATTTGCCTTATGCTACTTCTTTAAAGCTATTCCTATTATAGAAACATTTATTGTTTAGCATATCTCTCCTTTCCCTGTAGCTGCAACACTGATATGAGAAAACACTGGTCTCATTTATTACTTTTTAGTCTGCATCCTCTTCTTCATCTCTTAAAGGAAGTTTCCTGACTGAGCTCTAAAATCCTGGTTACACCAGACCTTGTAATAAATAGGATCTATGTGAAAATTTAAGATTCTTCTTCTCTTTGGTACAGACTGCCTGCCAACCCTGCTGAAAGACTCATTTGTGACTTGCTGCCAAAGGTTTAGTTTTCTACTAGCACAGGTTCAGGTCTATTAGCAAAGAGAGGATCACTTGACTGTCCTGTCTGTGCTTTAGATAATATTTGCAGGAGCTGCTGTTCTTGACTGATGGACCTTGGCTAATGGGATTTTGTTTCAAACAAAGGTTTTTCTATGTTTTCCCTTTACATCAGTGAATTACAGTCTGGCACTAGTTTTCATCAGCTGACTTCATATATTTCTTAGCTTTCTGGGTAGCTCAGTAGATCCAAGTGGGATGAACAGCAAAGGAGGGATTTCCCTGGCTAGAGCTTTCTGTCATGTGTCTGCTGTGAACTGAGCTGCTGCTGTGCCTGTGCGGCAAAGGGTCCCAGCAGCCCAGGCTGCACCCGACACTGGAGCTTGCACAGCCAGATTGAAGATGAAGAGCCACACACAAAGGCTGGACAACCTTGGCTTTCCACCACCAAAGTCCAGAGCACCAGTACTAGCGAATTAAGCATGGTCAGAGAAGCACAGCTCAAAGACAATTCTGTCCTTAAGCACGTGTTGCCATTTCCCTTTCTGTGCGACTCAGCTGTGATCCAGAGCCAATGCAGCATTTATCTCCCCAAATCCTTCAGTTTCTACAGAATCTGGAAGCACTGAGAGTCACCAAACTTCTATTGGTCCACTAAATCTGGGGGAGGAGGGATAAGATCCCGCGGGTTCAGCCGAGCAACAAGGCAAACATCGTAACTGTCGTGCATGAGGACATCGGTGGCCACCACGTTCCACTGGTTCTCCCACGTATCCAGCTCAAGGATCTCTTTGGTGATAACTTCATGACGAGCTGAAAAACAGAGGCAACAACAGCAGGCATCAGGGGGCAAGTCAAACAGGATCGAAGAGGTTTGGGCAGTTGTTGTTGTTATGACCTTTCTGACAGGGGGCAATAAAAAGGTAATTTCTGCAGTACTAACACTGTGCAAAGAGTACGAGTTATCGACATACAATGAAATAGTGCAGATGGAAATCTCCACAGCGCATTCAGTCCTCACCCTCTGGGTTCCAGGTGCAGCTGCAGGGACAAAAACATTGAGTGCTCCATCTTGGTACAAGTATGCAGGTGGCATTTTATCCTGCAATCAATGGTCAGATGCTCATCTTTTAGAGACAGAGTATTGCCTCTTGTTCACAAGTGTGCCTACATGCAGTGTGTCCTGTTCTTTGTCCCAACCAAAAGGCAGTTCTCAGGTTGCTGGAAGCACTCCAATGCTATGGCTTTTCTTGAGTGCACAGTCTGGACATCCTGTGATTTAAGGAGAAATAAATGAAGAAAAAACCCTCCAAGGCTCTAAACTCACTTTAGATGTTCTGAAGTGCTGAGGAATTTGTCATGGACAGGCAGGTTAGAAGAATGCCATTAAATCACAGCCAATCTCCAGACAAGAAGCTTTTCACAGAGACAAACAAAAAATGAAACAATCACCACGAAGCAGGGAACCAGCAGTGCTACATTAAACTTCTTACAAGACCACAAACCCTTTCTTTCTTAACAGCAGTCCTGAGCTCTGCAACAATTTTTACTCAAAGCCAAGTTCTTTCCTAAAATAAAACCATCTTTCATTTCTGCTCACTTTTTCTTTTCATCTTAAAGTTGCTTTCTTACAGGAAGTAACCTTAGCCTAAACTTCCCTTACTTTGAGCTGAGGACATGCACGTGCTTTGCTGTCAGAGATGTATTAAAAGCCAGGTCTCAGACTTCCAAGAACAGACACTTCACAGGTACCAGGAAAAGAACTTTCATAGCAAGAAACATTGAATACTCAATGCTGTTTTACTGAGTCTTAAGAGACTGGTGACAGGATAAAATTTACAGGCTCCAGACTGAGATTCCCATTCAGCTATCCTTTATGGGATGTTTTTAAAATCAAACAAACCTCCAGCAACAGCCCTATCTCACATCTATCAATTGCACCTCATTGTTTGGGCACTGCCCTTCTGTGACAGTAAAGGATTGAAGAAGGGCAAAAGAATGAAAAGCAGAGGAGCATCCAGAGACACAGATTGTTTCTCATGTTGGAAACACACCATATATTTCTTCAGGGGACAGCAACCCTGGGGGTTTTGTACCCTGAAAATAGTATTGTCATGGCAAAATTGGTATTGATGTTATAATGATGTAGTGTGGTGGGTTTTTAAATACCCCTAAGGCTCCTCTGCAAGAAGGAGCTTTGGGATGTGGGGAGGTCAGATGGAAACAAGACTTCTCCTCCTCCCAGGACTGGCTTCCTTGCTGAGTAGGTACAGGACAGTTCTGTTTTCTGCAGGTCCCGAACATGCACAAGATCTGTGAGTGTTGCACATTTTTTATGGACATTTCTGCACATTTTTTGTTGTGCTTATCTAAGGAAACCCCTCACCAACCATTCACCATCTCCACCTTCTTTCATCTGATAAAGGAGGCCAGCACAGCATTTCTACCCCAGCATCCATGGCCTGTTCTCATTTTCCCCCCATTGTGTCACAAATAATTGTGATATAATTTTTGTTGGTTCAAAGCCAGACCTCTGGGACTCTCATAGATCTCCACAAGCTTATTCTCGAGGAGCTTTGAGTAAGATTCAGGATATAATCTCATCTGAATAGTCTTTGTTGCATTCCTTTCTGTGAAACAAGTTATGATGGTTTGCTTATTGAACCCGGATATTAAAGGAGAATAATAATACGTAGAAAGGCTGCACCCATTCAACATAGAAGACAGCAAACTGCTAAAATGCCAATTACATGTGAAGACAGAAGACATGACTGATAAACAGCAAGCAAATAACATGTGCCAGTACTGGCAAACTTCTGTATGACCCTGCAAGAGTGAAGAGGTTTTTCCTGAGGCAAATACAGAGACACAAACAGACCAAAGCTGTCACATGGGAGGCTCCTGTCTCTGTATTTTTTTTTTATTAGATTGTCTCTTTTATGCAATAAATTTTTATGCCTGGATTTTCTTTGGCATGGATGATGACAAAAATGAGACAATCAGAGGAAAAATAATCAAATGTTGGAACCAAGACATTCTGTGAGTGATTGCAACACTTCAGAAAAAAAAATTCATAATTAAAACATCAAAGGCAGATTCAGCAACCCTTCCTTACAAGCTTTGCTGTGTTTTTTCCTGACCCTGGTGACTCCCAACCTTTGGTGTCCCTTGTTTCCCTTTTCTGTGGGTTATTCTAATGGGGTTTTTTCCACTCCACATATTCTGCTTTCCAGCACATGGAGTGTTAGTTAACTCTTAACCCCTGGGAGATAAAAACAGTGTGTTTTTTAAATAAGGGAAGCAATCATTTCTCTAGTCTTATCTTGTTTGAAGGAAAGGAAACAGCACCCTTCAGATGAGAAAGTTCATGTGAGGCAAAGTACTGCTCAAAATAGTCATACTTTAGAAAAAACATTACACCTATTCTATTTAAAAGAGAAAGGAGTTGAAACACTTCGATTCTCAGCCTTTTCTTAATATATTTTTTCTTTTAATTTTTTTTTTGTAAGAACAATAGAAAAGGTGGTGATTTTCAAAGAGAAGAGCACCCTTGATTCAGGCTGTAATGCCTGATTTGGGCTTTAATCCCAATAAACAGCTGGAAGGTACAAATAATTCCTGATTTTTCTTCATTGAATCACCTTATTTAATTGCAATTTTTTAAAAAGCAAAGTCTTAGCAGCCAGTATTGTTTACAAGAGACTCATGTGACACCTACAAAAAGAATTTGGCTATATTACAGACATTGCCTTCTCAAAAAGCCACCCCACACAACTCTTGTCCTCATAGCATTATTCTGCCTCACCAGACAACCACCTTACCTAATGAAAGGATTTCACTCATTGTATTCCTACAAAACAAGGCAGTGTTTTTCTGCACATTCTTGTTGAACCATGAGAAGTTTTAAGAAACTTTCTTACCCTGTGTTTTTCTACTCAGGATTTAAACCGCTTTATATTAGATTTATTCCAATTGTGCAAACCTAACCCTGATGCAGATCCTTTTCTAGCAGTACAACAGTGATTTATTCACACTCAGGAAAGAAAGAGGCTAAACCAGCATAAGGATCATTAATCCCAGCATAACTTTATCCCCACCAGAAACTGTGGTATGTTGAAAAGAGTCAGGACTCTTTGGGAACAGTTGTGCCTTTTGGATGTACGAGTGCAGACTGAAGGCTGACACTGAGCCTACAAATCCATCTCTTCCCAGTGGCAAGACTTAAGTTACCTGAAATGTTTCATTTATAAGTGTTAAAATTGTATTTTATATATGCAAATACAGTAGTCAAAGCAAAATGAGTCAAATCTTTATCTTTTATATTCTGGTCTGCAAACAAAGCACCTTCCCACAATTTTTCATATTATTTTTTCCTTTGAATGTGCAGGGAAAAAAGAACAAAAATACCAATTTTCAGTAAGTGATTGCCTGCACTTCATATACACAATCATGTTTTTTCTTGGAAAGGTTTATGATTCACTCCCCAAATACGGCCAGACTTCATTTTATGCCATAAGTTTTCTCATGCCATTTGAATCAGGATTGAACATAAATCAGGACAAGCGATTCTTGGAAAGACCCCCGGTATGACTGCAGGCAACATAAATATTTGATCTGGTTTTTCATCTGGTTTTTTTTGGGTTTTTTAAAGCCACATTCCATTTGTGATTTGGAGGCTGGGAAGAAAGGAACAGATTTCCATATGACAATAATATTTATTACCATTTTTGGTCTTTTTTTTGACCTTTCTTTCTCTTTTGTAACTAAAAATTCAGGTAAAATTACTAGGTTTTGAGTTGGGAGGGCCAAAGGGAGGCAGATGTAGAAGAATTAAGCAATATGCTTAGCAGGTAGAAAATTCATAGTTCTTCCAGGACTATTAACCATGCAGCTATTATGTTTGAAAGCCGAGATAAATAAATTCACTCTGCTGTAGCCTGCTCAGTGTCCAGAGGATTGAAGTAAAAAAAAAAAAAAANCTGAATTTCCATTCACTGGACTTAAATCTATGGAAGTTTGCTGAAATGTGGTTGATATTTCATTGTTTCTTCCAGAAGCCCATTGACATCAACTGGGATGTTTGCTCCAGCTTAGAAATGAGGAGTCAGAGTTGTGGGGACCGTGAGAGCCTGTGCCAAGTCACGAGTCACGATGCCTCTGCCTCAGTGCAGAGCAAAGATGCCCAAAGGATTTTGGGACAAGCTCACCTGCCTTCTAGCAGTGACAGAGCCCCACTGACACACTGTTAGGTGGCCAGCAGCACCTCAGCAACTTCATCCAGAGCAGGGCCACCTTGTGTGCTGGGGAAGGTCTCAGTGTCACATCTGTCCTCGAGCTCTGTGCCGTGGGATATCTTCACACAGGCCACTTGCCTGAGCTCCTTCTGATGTTGGTTCTCAGGCTGTCACAACATCTCTTCCTGTCCAGTTTGAAGGTTCCTAATATGCTGTAAATTATTTTGCCATAAATCAATTTATATTAAAAAAAAAAAACAAGACACCAAACCTGTAGCAGTTAAACTGCTGTCTGCTCTGCTCTTGCCATGAGAAAAAGCACTTGAATATCACAAGGTGCTTTCCAATTCAGCAGTCCTTGAAATATTTACTCAGGTGTTTCTTTCACTTGTTTCCCCAGTTCTTGACACCAAACAGCCACCCAGAGCTACCTTGAAGCAGTTCAGCCTCCACTGCTGGTTTGTACCTGTTTTTTCATGCCATTATCTGTACCAGAGAATGACTTCAAACATATGGGACTAGCCTCTGCTACTTATCTTCCTCACCACTAATAGCTGCTTTCCTAATGACATGAGGCGGAGTTAGGTGACCGGGGAATTCGTGTTTGTGTTGCAATGGGATAGAAGTGCATTTAGATCATTACCACCAGATGTCCTGGCTCCTCATTTGCAGTAGGAAAAATAATAAGTTCATCAAGTCTGTGGCCTTCAATCCCATTTGTGTGTGTGAGCTGTTCCCTAACTCCACCAGCCTTGTTAGTGTCACACTGCCAGCACTCTCGTGGGGTCAAGGACATCCATCATCTGTGCCTGTGGGCAGAAGCAGGCAGAGAATACACAGGAGAGGGAACTTGCCTGGGCTGTTTAACATGCTGGCCAGCCTTCATGATGTGAAGTACCAAGGCAGTGAATCCCACCAGACAGAGCCAAAGCTGGGAGGAAGGCTGGGGCTTGAATTTACCACTGTGGGGGCTTACTGTCTTCAGAGCACCTGCATGGAGTGAGGTAAGATATTCATTCTCATAGACAGGTCCTCTCTCCTGCTGGTCTGCTGTGTAATCCTTCAGGACCATAGTTTCATGATCCACCTATTCACTCACAAATCAATGTATAATAAAATTATATATATATACATATATATATATATAAAAATTTAAAATATATATCTAAAGAATGGGCTGGTCTACAGAAGGGAAATTCTAATTCAGTTGCTTCAACTGTTATCCCTGGGATTGATCCAGCTACTTAAGCTTTTAAAATCTTTCCATATTTTGCCTGCTCTTCATGGCCAAGGCCTCTTTCAGGCACAGCCTTACAAGCAGGTGACAGCAGGATCTCAGGTTACAGAGGTAGCAGGGTCAGAGCTCTCCAAGTCAGTGCAAAATGAACTTATATAAGTAAAAACTGCAAATCAGAGTAAGAACTACTGGGCTCAGCCCATCCTGAAATACTCTTTCTAAATGCCTTACAATAGGTTCATACATTAGTTATACAGGATATAAAACATGTTTAGACTGTATGCATGACAGGCAGTTATGAACACAATAGAAGATGTCATACATGGCTACAAGCCATGTTTCTAAACAACCTATTGACCTCTTCAGCAATTAATTAAAATGCATTAAAATATATATTAATCATTCATTAACCCTTTATAAACAATAAATGAGCCTTAGTAAGAAGCAGGACCGAATTTCTCATACCATCCTTCCAGAGAATGAGTAGGTCAAATTTAGATGTGAAATGAGCAGGTGCTGCTGCCCAGCAATTCCCCTGACCTGATTTGGCCTCATTTAAGGCATCACATCTCCAGCTAATGAGCAGGGTAGATGGGCAGCCCTCCCTGGGCGGGCAGTATTTGCAGAGGTCTCTCCCAGTGCCAGCAGCTCATGCTGGTGCTGGGGAAGAATTTGGTGAAAGGTCAAGCAGCATTTTTTGGGGTGGACACGACTCGTGGGCTGCAGAGCCGTGGCAGTGCCTGCAGCCCTGAGCAGAGTTCTGTGCTGAGCAAAAGCAGGGGCCTTGAATCCCTTCCATTGGTGGGAATATTTATTCAAATGGCAACAACTGTGGGCAGGAGAACTTTAATTATTCATCTGTGCCCAGTAAATTTTAACAGAGGGAAACAAACAGTGCTACAGATAAGCAGCCCAGGGTTTTAACCTCTGCTTTATTTAGCTGGGAACATGGGAAGGTGCTGAAGAAACAGGTTTTGTTCCAATCTCTCAACCCCCAAGCTTCACAAGTGCAGTATTTACTGTGCCAGACTCCTTAATATGTCTATATTTAATTCCAGTAATGTTCCATAACCACTATAATAAAAAACAAGCACTAGAATGATTCTCCATCTAAATCACATAACGGAGGAGACTAAGGGGAACAACTTTTATGGAAGATTAGTCAAAATAAATAACTATTAAGCTGGTCCACAGTTAGGAGTGGGCAGTGTGGAGACAAAAACTCATTAGCTCAGCTGGAATACAGTAATTACTACACAGTTCTGCACTGCTGCAAGCAAAGCTGCTTCTATTCCAATGCATGGATTGCAGTTTATGTAAATGAGGAAGAATAGACTAGGAAATTAATCCACAGTAAGTTGTTTTTTGGTGGGGTTTTTTTTGTTGGGCTTTTTTTGGGGTTTTGGGGGGTTTTTTTAAGAAGCAAAATTAACACAGGTAGTAGGACTCTGTATCACTGTCACCTATCCTGGGTAACAGTTGCAAGCACAAAACAATTCAGATTCTTGCATGTCCAGTTCATAGGTATTTCTTCCCTTTTCCCTTCCTCTGGAGGTAGCACTATTTAAGTGAAAAATTAATTTGTACTTGATATCAGTAAGTAAATAACAACACTGGGTTAAGCAGCTCTGGTCCCACACGAGGCTAAACACGTTACAGAAATTTTCAACATACATGACAGGGAAGCAGTACATTCACCTCCTCTGCTCTAAGCTGCATAGAGGGAGATGGCAAAACTGCCAGTTCAGAGAAAGACAGTTCCACATCAAGCCCCATTACCTGATGAAATTATAAGACCTTTTAGGGGATATGTGCTGCTAAGAGCAGATCTGTTAAACATTCCGTAATTTGCATTGAGGTGGTTGCACCTGTACTGTGCACATCAGCTGATGTCACACTGGTGACAGTATCACAGTAAAGATGGCATTTTAATTAATATTATAGAATCCTTTAGGTAGGAAGAGGCCTCTAAGATCACCAAGTCCAACCATTAACCCAGCACTGCCAAGCCACTGCTAACCCATGTCCCTCAGTGCCACAACTGCACGGTTTTTAAACACTTCCAGGGATGGTCATTCCACCACTGACAGAGGCAGCCCATTCCAGTGCTTGACAGTGCTTTTAGTGAAGAAATTTTCGTTAATATCCAACCTAAACCTTCCCAGGTGCAACTTGAAGCTGTTTCCTCTTGTCTTGTCACTTGTTACCTGGGTGAAGAGACTGATCCCCACCTGGCTACAATCTCCTGTCAGGTGTTGTAGAGTGATAAGATCCCCCCTGAGCCTCCTTTTCTCCAGGCTAAACACCCCCAGCTACTCCCAAGGGGACTTGTGCTCCAGCCTCTTTCCCAGCTCCGCTGCCTTCTCTGGACACACTCCAGCACCTCAGTGTCTTTTGTGTAGTGAGGGGGCCAAAACTGCACCCAGGATTTGAGTTGTGGCCTCAACAGAGCCCAGTACAGGGGGACAATCACTGCCCTGGTCCTGCTGGCCACACTAGTGCTGATACAGCCAGGATGCTTCGAGTTAAAAAAAAACCAAACCAACCAACCAAAAAAAAAAAAAAAACCCAACAACAACAAAAAACAAACAAAAACCAAAACAAACAAACAAACAAAAAACCCAAAAAATCAAACCAAAACAAAAAATCCTGGATTTCAATTTCTTAGTTCAAATCTATGAAACAGGCAGCTGGACCAACATCTATAGCCTGAAACTAAAGCTACAACCCCCAGACACAGGCTGCAAGGGACAGTGACAGCAGATTACATGGTCCCAACAAACAGGCACACACCCTTGCTTTCATTACTTTCACCAGAAAAACATGTTTATAATGCTCAAAAGCAGTCAAAAAGAAAGGGAACTGGATCTGGCAGGCATTTTATAAGGGTGTAATCCTGCATACCTGAAAAGCTGCTCCCCTCCCCGTCAGGGAGCCACGCTAATGAGGCTGCTTCTGCTGGGCACAGGCTGATGTCAGTGGCTGTCAGCTTGTGCAGGTGACAGGTTTTAGTTCAATGCAAAGGAAATAAAACATGTCAACGAGAATACTGCACAGTCAGGCTGCAAAGGCTGGTTTAAAATCCACAGTTACAGCAGGAAATGTGGCAGTATCTTAGCAGAAATCTGGCTGGTTGTTGCACACTGAGCCCTGCTGAGTATTCATACTAGGGGTAATGTTTTCACTCTGTTCAGAACTATAAACTAATGGAAAAAAAACCATTTAAAACATGTCTGATTATCTTGGTGAATGCTACAACAGTGCTGGAAAATGATAATATTCACGACACAAGGCTTCATGAGCTGGAGCTGAGACAAGCAGATGAATGGCTCCTGTTTACTGTAAGAGTTTTAGTAGAAAATGAGCTAATTTGTATAAACTACAGGCCAACAGATGAAGTTTTGTAAGTCTTTCTAAGGAGGAAATAGATTCAAAACAAGAAGTAGGTTTTTGGGGT
The DNA here is from genome assembly GCA_013397795.1 of Orthonyx spaldingii. Lineage (NCBI taxonomy): Eukaryota > Metazoa > Chordata > Aves > Passeriformes > Orthonychidae > Orthonyx > Orthonyx spaldingii. The sequence goes on from VZTJ01011336.1 coordinate 722,636, forward strand.
ACTTATGACTAAGAACATAAAACATTGATCAGTTAGTGATTCAGTACAGAGGTGTCTCAGATGTTTGTACCATCAAACCATAGACACCAAGTTCCTGATGTGTTTGCCCTAGGTAAGCCAAGTTAGAGTCCCTCACATCCTGACTAAAATATGAAGCTTGAAGAGACAGGAGAGCTCCTCAGGATTCTGAATTTCTTTCTGCTCTTTCAGATCAGATATAAAGCATGAAGGATCTGAATCTCCCTCTGAAGTGTCTGTGGTTCTCCATCTGCTGCAGGGAGCCTGGGGTTACCAAGGTCTTAGTGTAGGCACTGCTAAGTGTCTAAGCTTCAGCTGAATTAATCCTCTTTCCTCTTCCATGGCCAGGCTTTGAACAAGCTTCTAACTTGAGTAAACCTCAGCAGGGGAAGCCTTACAAGCTTTACCAACATATCTCAACATTGAAAAATATTCCTTGCAGTTCAGAGGAAGCTTAAACACACTTTGGAGCTCACTCAGCTTTCAGAAGGACTCCTATGGCTACTGTCAGCTGGCCAAGCTGACTTCCCTCTGGAGTAGCTGCAGTTTTCCTTTGTCTGCTCCCAGGGATGATGTTAGGGCTGCACACCTTGTCTTCCCTCCAGGCAGACAAGGACTTGTGACAGACAATACATATGGAATGGGAATCCTGCCATCACAAAACTTCAGCTGTCATACGGGACTCAGAAAAGGTAACTGAGCAGTACTCATCCTTTCATCCAAATTTAGGGACCTTTAAGCAGTTAACAGCTGCTTTTCAGCTTTGGCTACAGCATCTCTGGGCTCTAATGATCTATTTGTGTCTATGGACATGCAGGAAGGCATATAGAGCATGACACATCAGTAAAAAAATTAACATGCAACGATGTCTTTACTAGGTCAACTTCCTGCTGGATCAAGAGTGGGTTTAAGCAAATGGAAAGGCAAGTGAAGGCTGAAGAGTTTGGGACAGATCTATACTGTAGAAGGGGTTCGTTTCAGACCCATAGACTAAGACTTTGCATTGCAGCAGTGATTTTGGCTTGTTTTCTTTTTTTTTTTTCCCCCTCTGCTGTACTTATTCTTGAATGTTCACAGCAGCCCTTTGGCATTCAGCAGCAGAAAACCCAAAGACTACAGCTGTGCTTCCAGCTTGTTCCAAGAACTCCACTTGGATGAAACTAAATTACAACGTTTTGTAAAACTGGAATATCCTCTTTCAGTCGCATCCCTCACAAAAACCCAAGTGACATGCCAAGAAGCCCAAAAGACTAAAACCAAACAAACATTCTAAAATAACCCTATCTGCTACTAAAGCAGCAGCAGCACATGCTGTTCTGTACCTTGAAGCTGCTGAGCAGCCGTAATTGTGAAAGTGCAGAGTCAAGTCACCCTCTCCAAGCTCCCATGTGACAGTAACAACCCTCTCTCACTCCACCCTTCATCCCCAAAGAGTACATCAGCCAAGAGCCCTTTCCAGCACGCAGAGAACGTGTGGCCAGGGAGAGAGGCCAGCTAGGTGACCTCTTCAGGTTCAGCTTATGGCCTCCACCATCCTTGTCTTGATGATGGCAGCTAGAAGCTGTTATTGTTGCGACCATTTAGAAAGCCCTTTTCCTGTAATAATGTGAAAGTCACATTAAGAAGCCTGTCTTTAAGGTACAGGTTCCTCTCAACTCCTAAAATATGTGGTTACACTTGATTTGACAGTGAGACTCTTATTTTTGCTCCCTTGTTAATAGACACCATAGCAATGTCTAACAACACAAGCACACTCCACTTCTTTACTGGTATACAGAATGCACACCTGGGGGTCAGAATTCAGGTTGCACAGGTGACTGCAAAACTGGCATTTTCTAACTTTGGCTTCTTGTTTTCCAATCTAAATAACACTATTAGTGCAGAGGAGTTCTATACATAATTATATAGATTGCAATAGTAGAGGGAGGAATCAGGAGCCCATTGAGCTGGCATTATACAAATATACAAAAAAATGGCCTTCTTGAAATCCACAGGAGGACTTTCAACCTCTCCCAGAACAACCACTCTTTATACATGACTCAGTGAGAGAATGTGGTGGAATTGTACAGAAAGTGTTTTTATGGCTCTGAAGCCACCCTAGTCAGAAAATCTCATATTAATCTGTTAGTCACTTTGAACAAAATTGCTTCATTTGTCAGAGCTAACGATCACAGAGTCATCAAATTGTTTAGGGTGGAAAAGACCTTTAAGATCATCCAGTCCAACCATTAACCCAGCACTGCCAAGCCCACCACTAAACCATGCACCCGGGTTCCACATCTACACATCTTTTATATCCCTCCAGGGATGGTGACTCAACCACTTCCTATGATTAGCCTTTTGAATTTTTTACCCACCAACTTCAGGCTGTTTCATAATATTGCTGAGAAAAAGACAACTAGGATGGCACAGGGTTTGCTATGGAAACAGTGATTTGTCACAACCACAATTGCTCTGACGTCACAGAACTTCCATCAGAGATGACACGAGAACACGCCTGCTAGAGAGCTGCCAAACAATTGTTTCCAGGAAACAGCTTCCTCAAACAGTAGCAAATGAGGGCAGAAGGTGAGTTGTGAACTAGCTGATGAAAATTGTCATTCTGAAATCACAGCAGCTTTAAGATTAGAGGTTGTTATACAAGTAGAAGTGTAATGAGAAGGACATATCTCCCAGTAATACCATGTGACCATTCCTGGTCAACAGTGAGGCTGATATGACATTTATTAGCAGTGGATAACTGCTATTGCTATCTCTGCTATTGCTTTCTCCTAGAAAGGAATTTGGGGTAGCAGCTGTATGTAGCAGAATCATTTAAGTGTGCTTGTTTTGCAATCCTTTGCATTTATAAAATATAGGTTATATGCACTGGAGATCTAGATAGAGCTAAGCAAAGTTGGAAGGGAGAGGACTAAAAAGAAGAAAGGTGTCCATGAGACTAGGATTATTTGAATTCACCAGATCTGGAACTTTAGTCTCTTTGTATCTGAATTCCCTACCCAGGATACTCATTAAGTACACAAGTTTTCCAATGTTGATTACAAAAAGCATGTAAGTAAATAGGCAGAGCGAGATAACACAGCTAAGGACTGATGGACATGACCTTAATCTTCAACAAATATGCCCAAGGTCTCTAATGTCCATAAAACACTAAGCTCCTGATTTCTGTAACTCTGAATGGAAATCCAGAATAATTCTGCTGAGGTTTTAGATTTGGACAGGTTTAGCACAGATCAGAAACATCCTTAAATGTTCATGTTTCATTAAGGAAAAAAGCAAAGGTCAAACAGAACACAATTCATATTGACATTAGGGGCTGGCAGTCCAAAGGGCAGGATCAGGTCTGTGGTTCCAGGGCATGCCAGTGCCACCTGATAGGGTTGATCACTCATCAGGTCAGTCCCTGTCCAGTGCAAATGATTTTAACTCCACAGGGAATGCCAGACTCATTTTAGTACCTGCTCCATGAAATCCTCCACACAGGTACAGCTTCCCTTCCACGGAGCCTGCGCTGGTGGAGTTTGTTCGTAAGGAGAGGAGGGGAGAAGGCATGGGGGGTCCATCCCTCCAAAAGTCTCCATCAGGGTTATAAATCTCCACTGCATCAAGACATTTGCGTGTCTGTCCTCTGTCATAACCAAGGCACCCAATTCCTCCTGCAAAAGATACATAGGTCAAATGTAGCAGCCCCACATCCTGCTGAAAAATACATTGCTGGCTGCATCTTCTGTTTACATCTTCTCATCTCCCACTCTTTCCTCTTTGCAGCTTCAGAAGTTTGTGAGAGAACAGAAAGCAGAAGCTACTGCACGTTATCCACAGACACCAAAGCAAGATCCTTTCTGAAGTCTCATATCAAAGGAAGGACAAGCAGAATGACTTCAAAACACAAAGGTATTTTGTTTTGTTTTCTTCCCATATGGTAGAAATTGTCATAATTATTTGTTCTATTTGCTGGACAAATTGCAATGGATCAAAACCTATTTTTCAAATACTGTTGGTGGATTTGACCCTCACACACGTTAACCAACAATCATTTGCATTTGTTGGTTAGTTTTCTTCAAGAAAAGAAAAATATTACACCTATCTCTTAAGGCAAATCAGCTTCCAGGAACAAACACATCCAACACACAGGAGTGCCAGCTGAGTTATTAGCAACAAGCCCTACTGCTGAATGGTTAATTAGGGTGCTTGAAGTCAGTGTGCAGGACTGAAATAGATCCCAGCTTTCTTTTGCTGGGACATACTGCAGAAATACCTGAGATCCCCATGCACACTGGAAACACCGTACCCTGGTAGAACTTCGCAAACACTGCCTTTCCAAATCCCTTCCAGTGATCAAACCCAGATTTGGAATTCACAGCCTTTGTTTCTCGGGAATTAATATGCACAGGTTTTCTGCCTGCGCCAATGGACACAATACCCTGTAATGAGCACTGATGGTGTTCTTTTGTGCATGTGTGTGTTTGTGACCACTTTGAAACATGAAATGACTGCACTAGGCAAGCCATTTCCACATGAAGGCTGGCATTCCAGATACACTTGTAGGGCTGCTCAATTGTGCAAATCCAAAACCCGTTGTAAGCATGTAATTACGCCCTTGCATATGCAAAGGGAAAGGAGTGCAAGTGCAACCTGTGCTGGTTCAGCTCTTTTTAAAATATATCGCCCCTAGTTAAGCTGGTCTGTCAGAGAAATGAGCCCCAGAGCTCCAAGTTTTACTTGCATATGATTTTCCACTTACCTCTTAAAATGAACAGTGTTATCTTTTAAATCTTTTGTGCATTCTTCAAAAGTGATTGCAAGAGGCAGCTACCTAAAAATGGGGAGACAATGCTCCAAATTTGCTAGCACTGTATTTCAGATGTGTATTTTAGAGTCAGGCAAAGATAGAATCATTTAAATACGCATCAGAGCAGCAAAATTAGAATTAAATTCAGTGTCCATTATCATCAGCAGGAAGTTTTCCTATGGCTGGAATTAACAGTATTTGATTTTATTCAATATTTGAATTTGAAAACCTTCACTGAGCTTGGTTTTCAACTCCTTTTCCAGCACAGCAAATCTTACTTGCCTCAATACCCACCAGCAAGGTCCTTGCAGTTTGTACCAGGTACCCCTTAGTGTGTGCTTACACCAGGCTGGCACCCAAATGTGTTCAGTATTACCTTAACACCCTCACCTAAAGTAGCATTTGCTCTGATGGACTCCTCCTCTGAGGCTTGATTCACCTAAGAGAGCTGAGGTAGGGATTAATTGTGATCATGGAGTTTTGCTAATCATTTCCATGCCAAAAAGGGAAACATCACCCTGCTGAGCCTTTCTCATGATGGAGTCTCACTGAGCTATTCCTTGGGGTATTTCAGAATTCAGACATTTACTTATTGTATTGCTCTTTATGCCAGAAGCATTATCCTCTCCTGTGCAGTCTTTCCCACTACTCGTTAGTGCCTCATTAAAGAGGTGCCACTCTTAGGACAGGACAACATTTGCCTGAATTTATCAAGAAAAGCTTTAAGAGCTAATCAAATTTTTTAACTGCTAAAGCTATTTGATTGATTGCTTATCTCATAGGGTTTCTGACTGTCCAGTTTCCATTGGCAGATTCAGAGTACAGCATGCAAGACAGTTTGCCACCAGTACAGTCCACAGACTGCAGTGTAACAAAGAGGTTCTCAAGGCTGTTTTAACTGGGAACCAATAATATTAAAACTCCCCACAGACTAAACTGACCCTTTCAAAACATGGCTTTGTGGTGCCAAAGACAGATGGCTGCTGGTTATCAAGCTAGATATTTTTAAATTAGCCCAGGTGTTACTGTACTGAAGAATATGCACTCACCCAAAGGAAAAGTCTTCATTTGAAAATGAAAGAGGTTCTTGTTCAATCAGAGGAATAAATGGTACCAGTTAGGGAATGCATGCAGCATGTCAGAAACCAGTAACTTTGCTGGTTGCCTTATTATTTCAAGCAGGGAGGGGGAGGTGAACAAAATGACCCTGAACTTTTCTAGAAGTATAATAGCTGTTTATTTCTTAGTGTGTTTTTATTGTCACTTTCTAAATAGAGTAACTTGGGGCAGGGTAACTTCAGAAAGAACACAAATAACCAGGTACAAAACTAACACAGCAGTCAGTGCTTTTTGTAAAAAAACCTCACTACCATTACCTGATAATGAAGACGTTCAGCTGCCAGTCCAGGGAATCCACCACCAAGTATTTTTTCCTGTATAGTTCTTAGAAAAGCAGTTTTCCAGGACTTATTGGTGCATCTTTTCAAAAATTTCAGAGCTACTACATGTTTTCAAGCATTTATGAAACCTTCATGGGGTGGTTTAAGCAACTTATTTTTAACCACCTTTAATCCTGTCTTTTTCAGAGACAGTCCTGAAGGTACAAAATATCTCCATTTTATTTAAACCCTGCACAGCTATTTCAGCTAAATCCAATTTCATATTCAATTTACAAGAGCAAAACTAAGTTCTCAGCAAATAGGAAGAAGGAAAAATCAGAGGGGAGTAAAATTTAATTTTCAAGCTTAGGAAAAGAGCATTCTGGAAAACAAGAAATCACGAACTTGAACCTCCATTCCCTAAAGCAGTGCTAACACTGAAATGTTGCTAACAAAGGAACTGAGGATATCAGACTCCCTGAGCACTGCTTTGCTGTGTTCCCAGATGCAGTAGCTGAGAATTACTCCTGTGAGAAAACATATTTTTTCCTCTATGGAAATGGACATCCCAGGACTCGTTCCAAACAACTGAATACAAAAATCAACAACAAAAATCATCTCACATTTAAATCAATTCACATCTACAACCAAGTGGAGGAATCTCACATTAACCAGGCTATTCATCATCTACAATGTATATACCATGCAAAATTTCAAACTGGCAGAAAAAAACCCCTTGCTGTGTCAGACAACTCTGGCCACTTTCTGCTCCATCACTCAAGAATCCAGATCATCCTGTCCCACTGGCTTCCTCATTCAGATTTATGAAACCCTTAGGAATGCAAGTGGAGACAGGGGACCACAGTTAAGCCCACAAAGATTGTCTTTATCTCAGGTTCTCTGCATAGAGCAGCAGAAAAACTGAGCTCATGCTCTGCTCCTACAGGAGCCTCTACATAAAATGAGGGTGACATTTAGGGATCTAAGGCAGGGTGCAGAAGAGGGCATAGGGGTTTAGGTCATTTGTGGGACACTCTTGTGCCAAGTGAGCTGTCAGCAGTGCATGGTGTACTTGTGATTGTGCCTTAAGCCACCCAGAACTATGGATGGGGTCAGTAAAACTCCCCTGCTGTGGTCACAGCCTCCTGGGAGTCCCAGCAGGTGTGCCAAGGGCAGCAATGCCTGTTTCCATGCCCATGGAGTGGGAAGGGTCCTTCACTAAGCCACACTCATGAACAGAGCAGGTGAATTCAACCCCACCTGATTCAGTTCTCTGCCTAAAGCCAGGGCAGTGCAGGGAAGATGGATGTCTCACTGGGAGCTTTGAACACCTCTGTCATTATCACATTGATCACACGAGAGGATTTAATCCCAGAACTCAGTCGTCTCTTCCCATCCCTCACAAATACACCCTATCAACACTTTAGGCTTTTTGCAGCATGCATTTTCCCTAGGAGATATTTCAAATGCCACTGAAGGACTAAAAAAAAAAAACCAGTGAAGCCACCTTTGTGTTCCCCAACCCATTAATGCTTGAGAGCTTTCCATATCACACTTGGATGAGTCTGCAGTCAAACATACTTGCAAGGGCACTCTATAAGCAGCAGTTCTAATGGACTTTAAATTTAACATGAAGCTCCATTAGTAAAATAAACATATAAATAAAATACATGATCCTTATTAAGAAGTCAGGATAAGGAAGACAAGTCTTTGATGCAAGAAGGCAAGGCAGGGCAGGTGATGTGATATCACATCTCCAGCATTTGAACGAGGCACAGCTCTGTGCTGAGCTCTACCCACACACTGCTCATACCCAGCTGAAGGCAAAGCACCCAGCTTGGGCTGGGCTCAGCTGCCTCTGCCTCACCCCACACTCATTTTAGACCAAATGCAATTCCAGCCACATCAGTCCTAAGAACAGCACAGCCTTCCAGCACTGGAGGGGAAAGTCTATAAATGATGGTGAAGTGGTAAAGAGTCACTGGCAATAATCAGTTCAGCAGGTGCAAAGGCAAAAACTGCTTTAGGTATCTCTGAATATTTCTATAGGAGTGAGCCTGGTGTGCAACTGAGTTACAAGAAATAGGGAACTTTCCAGCACCCACTGACTTCACCCATGTCACTGACACAAAGCAGGCACTGGCACAGAGCAATTGCACTTCTAAGTCTCATCCACACCGAGCTCTTATGGAATTAAATTTTCCAGGCTGCCAAATCCAACAAGGACAATTTATTTTCTTCCTGGAAAACCACACAGATGCAAGTCTGGGTTGCTCACTGCTAGACAGGATGGTTGAACAAAATAACACCTGCAAGGTGGCTGGAGGCCCACACAGGACTGTGCTCCAGATTCACACCACATAATTTGGTTCCCCCACCAACAGACATCTGAAATTAAACATGCACTACTGTCTCTCAGACAGGGCAGTGTATCAGGAAACAACAAGAGCAGAGCTGCTTCCAAAGGGAAGTTGAGCCAGGTAATGAGCTCACCATGAGGTCACAGCTCCACAGATCCAGAGACAGGCAATTGCAGAAGATCCTACCAGCAGTTGTCAGGTACAGGCAAGGAAGGAATTGACCCCTCAGGCCTGTGTTTAACTGATGCTCCTGGACCTATGGGCAAAAGGGGTGGGTGGAGGGCCCAGGTGATGCTGCTCAGGATGATCAAGACCTATTAGTGCCCTCAGGGTACTGCCAGTGTTATTCTTTATCCTATAACTGAGTCCTCACATCACAGTACCAAGCAATGTGTACTCCTGCCAGTGCATCTTTGAATTTTTATCAAAGGAACCTGGGAAATGAGTAAAAAAAAAAAGCAAAACAGTAATTCTTCAACAAGCAAATGAAATCCAAGTTTTGTCTCCTGTAAAGCAATTCATTATTAAATTGATCTCTGGAATGCCCAATGGATTTAATAGTGCTATTCTCTTATGTCACATTTCCCTTCATTACCAGCACTCAAGCTGAGTCTCAGCAGTTAGATTTCTCTCTCACTCTCTGCTAAGCAGGGCTGCATAGCTGGTGTCTCAGAGAAATGAGGGAGCCATAAACCAGCCTTGGCAGGCACTTCCAAAGATGAAACCGAGGAGCTGTGTCATCCTTTGCTAACCCAGAGCACAGCAGATGCAGCTTGTAGAAGACATGAGGGCAAAAGATTGATTAGAAGCAGGGCCGAAAAAACAGATTATTTTCTTCCTGAGCATGGTCCATGTTCCAGATTCAGCTCCTTCTTTTCTCATGAAATACCTTTACTCATTTCCTTTGATAATTCTTAAATGTGTAGAAAGCAGTTCCAATCTCTTCTATGAGACCAATTTCTTTGCCTATTTTTGTTTCTTCCTGCACATGGGCATTTTGGAGGCTGTTGCACAGGTATAAAAGCTCAGAATCAGACCCATAAGCTGCTACTTGTCAGAAGTCCAAAGCATATTTATAAATAGACATGTTTATTTTAAAAGAAAATGTTATTCAAATGCAGAGTTAATACTCAAGCATGAAAGCTAAAATGTCTCCTTCCAGCTCCTCCTACACACACTTTCTTTTCCAGAGAGACCCCAAAGTACATATTCAGATAAGTATTTTATGATCAAGACATTCAGTATTTAATTGAACCTCATTTAACTGTTTAAAACTTTTAAAAGAAGCTTTCAGCAAGAACTCAGGGGGAAAAAGAAATCCCAGTTGCAAGAGGTAGGATGCCAGCCTGAGGAGGATAAACAAAAATTCTTTGGTTCCTAAATCTTCCCTAATAGGATTTCTCATTTAAGTCCCTCAATACATTATTATTTATAAAGCAGGAATTATACAGCATAAAAGCAACACATGGTTAAAGCTGTCATGGTGATACAACATTTCTTTACCAGTGACCTGTATTTCAGAGACAGTAGTTCTACTGAGGGTGGTTTAACACAAGTAATGAATATGGCATTCAAACGGATTCATTTGGATAAATTTTCCTAATTTGTATTTGGCTGTGATAAGTTTTCAGAGAAGTAGCTGGAAAGGATATTTTTTTAAGTGAGAGATTAAAATGCATGACCTTAAATAGAGCCCTCCCATCTGGTTTTCTTCCAAAAGTGTCTCAATTGCCTCTGTCATTAAGAACACAATACTGCTCTTTCTTGGGCTTTCCAACGAATATAGTTATGTTCCTGGGAAAATATGGAGAGAAAGAGCTGAGACAAATGAAAAGAGATGAATAGGAGAAAGGGTTTTGAGCCTTAGGAAATGCCGTTCATTTACTTATGAGGATTATGGATGGGGTATAAATAGCAGGAGATTCTCTAGGAACATTGCACAACAAACAGACAATTATGTTGCAGGACTGCTGATTAAGACACACCGTACAGGTTCTTGAACAATGCTATTACTCTGACCAAAAACTCTGATCTCTCTCTCATTTTCCTTCCATCAGTGTGACTCCAGAATAATTCAGTTTAAGTCAATAGGGTTTTACATGCTGGAGCTGGCAATTAGGCTGGGAAGGGTTTTTGGACAGTGACTACATACTCTGTGCTGTGCCAATAGGACTTTTCAGAAATTAACACTTCAAAGGCTAAGCATCAGATTCTGATCTTGGTGAGAATAAAATGAGCCTGACACAACACAACTGCCACCAGCAGACTACTTACTACAGATTTACACCTACATGGATGAGAACAAAAATTAGGCTTGTCTGTCAAAGAGTCTGTTACTGCACCTTATTCAAAGCTAGTATTCCATCAATTCTTTCTACTTCATATTTATGACAGAAATTGCATTTATACATCACAGACATTAGAGAAGATCAACTTTCTCTGCAGTAATTTTTCATTTATGCTCTAGAGTCCCTCAATGCGCTGACACCTGTATCTGTTGTACAGGAAGACAAGAGATCCTGCTGGAAAGAGCTGACAACCTTACTTCATTAAAAGACTTTGTTTTAAAGACTTGCTTGAGACTTTTAAAGACTTTCTGTGCATCACTTCTTTATGTGGCCAGCTAGAACGATCTCTTTGTTCCATGTTTTTGTTCCTGGGAAGCAGGGTGTGGTCCTCCAGGCATACAGAAAATATCTTGCATTTATCTGTTTCCACCTCCCCTCCCTTCCTTTCCTTCCTCTACCTCCAGCAGCCCCCAGTGGATCTCCTTAGCTGGGTACAGACTGCAGGATGTCCGTGGAGATGCTGCACCCCAAAAGGAACAAGAATGGTAGGAGAAGTCGGGGATACCTGTGGGGATCCAAGCAATGCCATTCCATGCTTCTGAATGGCCCCTTCACTGAGTGTCCCCTGACTGGGGCTGCACAGGAGCTGTTGGATGTTAGATGCACACACACTTCACCACGAGGAATCCCCATACCCCTGGGGAGGGTATAAATAGCAACGGTAGAAACTCAACAAAAGTCTCTCTCTCATCTGTAGCACAAAAGCTTGGTCATTATCCCTGAGCTATCTCTGAGCCACTACATGAGAGCAACTTATGAGTTATGATCCTCTCCAGAATGTGTCTTTTTGCACAAATCACCCTTGACAGCATCCTTCTAGACTCCCAGAGTGCCCAACACTCCTTGTGAAGTAGGGTGATGTCCAAAGGATCCAGGAGCCTGCAGTGGTTTTACTGCCCTCATGACAGTTGCTATTCTTTGCTCTGTCACTATCAACCTCTGTTCTTTCCATTCCCATTCTCTCCTGAATATCATCTGCATGATCAAGTACCACATCAGCCAGATTAGGAACACTTTCACTGCCTTCCTTTCAATGCCATGAATTTCCCGTTCCCCCAGCCGAGGTTGCCACCGCAAATGTGTCCAGAAGGGAACTGGAACCACCTCACAGCCCAGCAGCCTGAGAACTCACAAGGTAACAAGAACCTGTCACCACAGATAACCCGGGGAATGTAGCTTTTCTGTGTGAGGTTTAAGTGCAGTTGGTGAGTGTGAGTTTACAGCTGGAGATGAGACCACGTGTGGTATCTGCAGAGTAAGACACCAGGATCATGTCTGCAGCACTGTTTCCAACCAGAGTTCCTTTGGAAATTGCTTCATCACTTTGAGAGGTCTTGGAAAATGCTTTAATCTCTCCACAGAGTTTTCAGACTGATAGTTAACATTTAACAACCACGTCGTCTTCTTAATTTTAACAGCTAAACCTCTGTTTCCACCAATACTCTTATAGGTGGATTCAAATCAGCATATTCAAAGGCAGAATTTTTTAACAAATCATTTGTATCTCAGCATCAGACTTGTCTTTCAACTAAAAAATTAGTTGTAACATTATTTGACTTCCTAAGAAAACAAGACTTATGCAATTCCTCTCACTATTATGTGTGTTCTCCACCTGCATTTACATTATTTTCTCTACCTTATGTATCTTTTGTGCCTATTGGCCAGTTTGTGAAACCTGGCAATGAGGAGTTTGTGAAAGCAGCCCAGACCTAGGTCAAAATGTCCTCTCTGCAACTGATATTCCTGTTACCTGATGGCAACTCATTTGTGTCTGCACTTGCTGCAGTTACACCTTGAGTGGGCAGAGCATCAGAAGGGAGGTGGGCTCAGAAATGTTACGGTAAAAATAGCCCAATCTTTCTCAAAAATCTGCTCTTTGGAGCAGTATGTGAGCTTAGTTACTCTTGGTATAAATTACAAGCAAGTTTGTCCATTACAGTGAAATTACCCCAGACTTACACCGTCAAAACTGAGAACAAACACTGCCTTTATGAAGTTCAGTTAGACTTAGTGGCAAGAGTGAAAGGTCCAGTGCAGCAAACTGTTAATCTCAGCATTAAGTGCATTGGTTCCCTTAGGACTAGGCTCAAATAAAGACTGACATGGCAAGGTGTGTGAACCAGCTAAGTGATGGAGACAGAGCAAAAGCCTGTTACCACCAATGTGCAGATTGGATTGTTAGCAAAGATTGTCTCTCACACGCACACAGAATTATTGGTGTTGGCCAGCTTGTAAGAAAGAATTCAAGTTAGTGTTCAGCTCCCTGAATACTGCAGCACTGGCTGCTGCACATAAAAAACCAAGGCTTTTTATTTTTTTACATTAGCAAAATGCTTCTGAAGGTCCGTGAGACCACGAACTTTTCTCAATGCCATTTAAACAGGCACTTATCAGATTTCAGGCTGTGTTTTGTCTTCAATCTGTACATTTCATTACAGTAATAGCTCAGATATTATTCTGGCTTTGTGAGATTTTGAGGGAAGAAAATGGAGGCAGTTTTCCCTATTAGCCACTCCTTTTCCTTGTGCCAGTGTCAGGCGTGCTGTGAAGAAGACTGTCAATCTGTTTTATCACATGCATCCCAAGGCAGCTCCTTTTTTTGCTCCCTGACTCCCGATGTCATCACAGCCTTCGAGGTCTTGATCTCAGAGCACTTCTTACTGAAACGCATGAATGCTGCTGTTCTCTTCCCAGCTACTCCAGCTGCTTCTGCTGCCCCATTAGAGCATCAGTGTCAGTATAAATAATTATATATATTTAACCTTTTACAAAGCGTGAAGTCTCCACATTTTCAAAGCACCTTTGAACCTGGGCAGCCAACACTCATTATTTAACAGCACACTGACATTCTCTATCACTAACCTTTGACAATAATGACACGATTTTCTGTTTGCAAAACTCTCTTTTCCATATGGGCTTCTTTCACCCTTCCTCCTGGCTGTGCCTATGGGCCTCTCTCCAGCCACTAAAGAGAAAGAAGTTTCTCTAAAAGGAGACAAATGCAGCATTAAAGCCACTTTTCTCTTCTGCTTCAAAGACACCTTTCCTGCATACACCCCCTGCAAAGCACTTTCTGTATTATGTGCCAGGAACAAACTCTGCTTTATCCCTGGTATGTAACAACCCAGACAAAGCCAGAACACCCTGGTACAGGGGGTGTATTAAGTTGGTAAGACCGTATTTTTATGTTCACTTTGATGAGCTTGTAAGCAGGGGTAGTTTGAAGCAGAAAGGATTGAAATGTCCTGAGCTCTTGATGCAACTGCTGCTTTCTTCATGCCTAAAGCTGCCCAGGAGACCATGGCAGCATGGAAGGGCATGAATCACTCAGAGCCCACCTGTAGATTAATTGACTGGATAAACTTTTTTCCTGCTTCTCCGAGAACTTTCCAGGCATATATCTATCTACAATAAGATTTTGGGGCAAAATATTTTGGGCTAGGTAGGAGATTGTTGAACTCATTTGCACAAATCGTAAAACTTTTGGTCAAAGTACTGCTTTGAAACAAAAAACCTGAAAGGATTCAATCAAAAATTGACAAAAGGAAATATTTAGATTTTTTTTTTAATGTACTGTGTTGAGGTAGGTGGAAGACAAAAATTCACTAAGTTTTATCAGGAGACACTCATGATGTTGATTTTGGGAAATCCAAATTTTCTTTATCCTTGTGCCTTTCCTTCACGATGTGTTCTTTAGCATTTCACTGCTCACCTGTGAAATGATGCGTACAAGGCTTCTCTACTCACTTTTTAAAATTCATTATTATTTATGGCACACACTGATGCCCCAAAGAAAAGTACCTTAAAAAGTCAAATATCTTTGTTGCACTAATCCAGAACACTAAACAGTCCCATAATTTAATCTACATAAATTACAGAAGGAAGAAATAACGTGGGGAACAAATAACTTTAGAAAAATACTCTCCATTTAGTACGAGGTGCTTTGTCCTAGAGTACGTAACAAAGGGTGAGATATTTCACTTCACAAAGGCAAATTGCTGGAAAGAAGGAAAAGTCGTGGTGCTATCTGTTAAAAATCTGTTTCCTCTTACCCAAGACATAAATCTCCCCGCTGACTACGGCAGTGCTGAAGCGGTACTTGGAGAACTTCATGGGAGCTCTTTCCGTCCATTTGTCTTGGCCCGGGTCGTACCGAAACGTTCTGTTACTTAATCGATCGGGCTCCTCGTCAGGCAGATCCATCTGTATGAAATATGACAGCCATGTAATAATACAGCATTTGGAGCCCTCCACACACGCCTGCAGGCAATTAATCACGGCAGACAGCTCGGCAGATAAATAGCATAAACACATCAATTACAGCTGCAGGGGATTGTACTCCCCAGGGCTTAACAGCACCCATGGCTGGTGGCTGGCAGTCTGCTGTAGAAGGCAAAGGAATGAGTGGGTATCTATATCCTGCAGCAATTTGGGTACTAACTGCAAGGATTTGGGTACTAACAATACGTTCAGGGTTAGAGTTAGGGTAGGGGTTAAGGTTTCCAGCTCTGGAAGAACATGCCCCCTTCCACAAGGCTGCTAGAGAGTCCTAATGATAGTGAGGGAAAACCAGTCTGTCTTTTTTCCTGCTAAATGTTGAAATCTCTTTCCACTGTTACTCAGACTGTACCGTGAGTCTCAGCCAGGTACTTTGCTTGTCTTTCTTAGGCCTACATATCTATATGTATATGTATATCTATATCTGTCTATGTATCTGTAGATAGATATCCTAATAAACATCTGCGTGTTTATTCAGTCAGCCTAACCTCAGTAATGTTGTTCAACAGCTGTAACTTCAATAGGTTTCATAACAAGCTCCTAACCCCCTCGCTATATCTTTGCTGCCATAACACTCTTTTTATGCTCACTCCTACTCCTCTTGTTCTCTCTAATCTTCTTCCCCCTTCTCTGCCTGTCTTATACGATGCAGGGAACTCAGATGCTGTTTTCTGGGTACGACACCCTTGAATGTTAGCAGTGGGATGTGGAGGGAGGATTCTGAAATATTTTGGGATGAAAGTTTTCACATAGAGAGAGTGAGAAGGAGAGAAATACTTTGCTTGCTTGTGATGGTGTTATATATGTCCTTGTTTTCTTGTTATTTTTTTTGTCCCAAAAGACCTTTCCAACTCTAATGCCATGGACAAGAAAGTAGGAGTCAAACTAGACAGTAAATACATAACCCCTTGGTTATCCCCTGTAAGTGCCCAGGGCATGTTCTTTCTCTGTGGTAAGTGTGAAACACTAATTTATTCACTGAAAGAGGGGTATTTGAAAGCTGTGTATTTTCAGCACAGACTAAACATGTACTTAGGAGAAGACACCACTTGACATGCTGTAAATTCACATCCAACCTCATTTTTTGTGGTAACATTCTCCTTGGAGTGCAGCCTGTGCTCTCTATATACAGAAAAACTTCCAGCAGCCCTTCTCTGTGTCTCAGGGGTCTGAAATCTTCCTCTCAGCCTCACCAAACACTTTTTTCCATTTTAACAGCCCCCAGTTACCAAGGTTGGAGTTACTTTGGGTTTTAACTGTGCTGGCATCAGAGGCCAGACCGATGCTGAGCAGCGCAGCACTGCTGTGAGCGAGTCCTTGCCCTCCTAAGCTGTCATTTTATGTCCTGGCTTGACTTTGTCTTGTCTTGTTTCAATTATAAAGCCTGAGTGGGAAGGGAACATGTATTTATCTCTGTCCTGTAATGGACACGTGCATTTAGGGCACTCTGTCAATGCTGTCGTTAGTGTTTGTTCAGGATTGACAGAACATTCAGTGCTGCTCCAGCACAGGGACAGCCCCTGGCTTGGCCAGCTCATTTGCTTTCCCAGTGCAGCTGTGGTAGCCCCACACAGGCAATCACTGCATCTGACAGGGGGGAGATAGGTGGTACCAGAAGAATTCAGCACTCTGCAGCGCTGGTCTTAAAGCACTTTTTTGAGAACTTTAGCTAATTTATTCTGGTCTGTTCAGGTACGCCACAATCTTACAAAGTTGTGGGTTTTGATCAATTGCTGTTAATCTGCTCATCTCAAACCTGTTTATATATAAACTCAGCCTCCCATGCATTGTTACTGATGTACTGGTAGGCAAGTATCCACTTTAGGTGGGGTTTTTAAAAATTATTCTTGGCTCAATATTCCTGACTTGTGCTTCTAAGCCACTTTTCCCTCTCACAATCTGTTCTGGAAAAAAGCTTAACAAAGCTGGTTGTCTGACTTCAACATCTATCTTTGTTATATGACATATTTTTCAGTTCAAGTTTTTTTTACAGACAGATTGTTTCTGCATTAAGTGTTTTCGTATTTTAGTTCTTTAAATATGAGATACCCTTGCACAGTTGGTTCTGTGTCAGAAGCAGTCTCTGATCTTTCTGTTGTCTCCCTGGGGAATCCCGCACTCAAAATATCCAAAGAGGTGGAAGTCTTGTTAGCTGAATGCATCTCACTTTTAAATACTTTAAACAGTAATTTATTTCAAGAGGACAGAAACCAATGAATTGTGATGACAGTCTGAACATATTGCTGCGAGGATTACAGATGCTCCACTTCATTGTCAACTGAATGTGGGGCTTTTTCCTGAGCACTCAAATTTAAAATTCACCAAACAATTAATAAAATTGGGCTAGACTCTTAAAAAAAGATATTTTGCACTGGGAACAACGGAAGAAAGCAAGCACTGCCCCTGACATCCATCTTCCTTGTAGCATAGTTCTGCATAATCTCTACTACTGAACATGTATCTGTGGCCCTGCTGAAAATCCCTGTAAAAACTTTACATGGCCAAGCAACGCAACAGAAACAAATAAATGGATTGGTTAAAGGACTCTGTTTCCCAGAGAATACTTTGACTTTTCATTTAAAATGTAATGTAATGAAAATCAAATAAATTAACTTTAGTTTACCAAGGAAGCTTCCTGAGAAATCGAGGTGAACTTTAAATGTCATATATAAATCTGTCCCTGAAGTGTACCTGTGTACACACTTTTTGAAGACAGGGCACAGTTAAGGGTCCCTGTATGATTAAATACCATTTTTTATTATATCTAGAAAAATTAAGAGGATGGTAAATAAGGAATAGAAAGGCTGGAACCTGTAATGACAAAGTAAATGTATTTTAAACTCTTGCCTGTTGTTCACATCTCTATGAATAAAAACTGCCCTTCCTGAAGTTGGTATTTACGGTGAGGATGGCATAGATGGATATTATTCTTCTTCACCCTGTTTGGCTTTCCTATAGAATACGTTTAATCAGAGGAATGTGAGCAATTTATTCTTCTGTTACCACTGATGTGCCTTTCCCATGCAAGAAGCACTGTAAAATCACACAGCACTGCTCGTTAGTGCACGGAGCAAACAAAGTAAATGGGCACAATTCTCAACCTGTGGTGTCCATCCACCCAGCACGTACAGCTTGTCCTTCACTGTCACCACCACGTGGCAGGCCAGTGGCACTGGCAGAGGCGCCGTGCTCCTCCAGGTGCCTTGCTCCATGGAATACTTCTCCACACAGTTTGTGACCAGATACTGATTTTTCACTTTCATTTGCCCTCCTATTACGTAGAGGTCGTTGTGGACAGTGCCCAGTGCGTAGAGCTCACGGAGCTGAGTGGTGCACAGACTGTGCCAAAAGTGGTTTCCTCGCTGGTGGTATCTGTAGGAAAATCCAGAGTTGTAAATGCCCTGGTTCACCCAGGTCCCATCAGACCGTTTGGAAAAGTTACCCCCTTTATTCATCAGTGTTTACTCAGTACAATGACAAGCAGAGCTCTCTCCTTCACACAGAAGTTATCAATTTGAGCCCAGTGTTTGAAAGATGAAGTATTTTTAGCATGAGGAATCTTTTCAAAGATATTTGACCCTAATTAAGGTAAGAAGTCACTTATTTCTGCATGTCCTGGTCAATCACAGTTTCTGCTGAAATTAGTGGGAGCAGTGAGAACTCATGATTGCTGAAAATAAGGCCACTTCACCTGCCTCAGTATGGATTTATTTCCTCACATTTAGGCATTTGTATTTGAAAATGTTGTCACCATTTTAAAATTTTATCTTTAACCCAGGAAATGTCAGGTTTTCTTTAAAATGTGTGCATCTGAAAAAGATATGAGTAAACACAGAATGAGGTTTTAGAGCTATCAATCATTATTTTTAATCTATGAAGCACTATCATCAACATCAACAGAGAAGTGTGTTTTCTCTGTGTTACTGGGCTCATTGGATCCTTCACTTGGCTCATTTCCCCCTGCTAGTGACCTGGAAAAGAAGTATGCAAGGAAAATGCTGAGATTTGAGTAAGGAGAATATAAAATCCACATGCATTCATCTAATTGCGCTTATTTACACAGACATACCACAAGAGTAAATCCTCGTTCTTTCAGGAGAAGAGGCATCAAGTTTTTGTTGTATGTATATAACTTGGTGCTATGAAAATAAGTTATGACAAATTGATCAAAGTAGTCAAAATCTCTAAAAAAAAAATATCAAGTAAAGAATGCTTTGTGTAATGGTCTTTTTTTCTTTTTTGTCCCCAGGGACACTACTTAGACTTAAAATTTTAAAATAATTAGGGGATTTCTGACAAAGGGTACACACCTATAAATTTCAATGTTCCTGGTCCTTTGTCTAGACATTTTGACGGCGCTTGCCTCGCCTGCCACAATGATATCATTTTTCTCAGTGACAACACCAGTGCAAACACATCCTAAGCCCTCTCCATACTTTGGGGAGGAAATGAAGTAAGTCTTTCGTGTCGCAGGAGCATAACAAAAGCTGGCATCTGCATAGCTGCCATGCCTGGACCTAATGCCGAGGGAGTTGTTGCCGATGCAGAGCAGGAGATCCGTGGTCTCCATGCCGTACCGCAGGCTGAGGGAAGGCTGGCTGGACAGTTTGATGGCTTTCAGTGCTTCCTCGAACATATCATTGCATTCTGAATTGCACAGAATCATTGTGTTCCTCTTCCGGGCTTCCACGAGGAAAGAGGGGCTGACAAGCACCAGCCTCACTTGCTTGAGGAGCTCAACAAGGTGTTCAGAACGCGACTTTCTGCTGTGCTTGACCCACCTAATGACGAGGTCCAGAATGCTCTCCTCCCTGGAAATATTCAGATCGTCTGATTTGATGAGAGCCATCAGCTGCTGGAATTCAATCTCTAGTATTTCTTCCTGCAAGCTCACCTCAGCAAAATGCTGATACAAGTATTTCCTCGCTTGGTCACATAAATCTTCTGCCCCGATGTGGTTTGCAAAGTAGTAGATGCCCAAGCAATTGGAGGCATCCATGTGGTCCATCATGTACTTCTGGCACATGTTGCAAACCTCTTCCATCTGCATGAAATAGGCAGCCAGGGCGACAGTCTGCACGTTGTGGTTGGTGAGGAGCAGCTCTGAGCTGTACATGTAGTGCAGGAGCACGGACACGCTCTCGGCGGAGATGTCGTGCAGCACCACTTCCCCCTGCGTGCACTCCGCCAAGCCACACGTGAACATGGCCTTGAAATAGGCACTGAAGGCAGCCAGCACCACCTTATGGCAGGGGAATTTCTCACCTTCTGCAACCAGCACCACGTCGATTATCTGTGTGGATTCTTTCATGCTCTTTACTTGCTCCAGTAAAGTCAAGCTATGGCGCTGCTTTCTCTTCTCTTCAGCCTTGCGATCCATGGTCAAACTCCAAGCTTCCTCTCTTTAAATATCCTCAGAACTCAAGGTCTTCATAGGGAATGTTTCTAGAGAAAGAAGCATAACATTGTCCAATAAGAACAAACTATTGGATGAATGAATAATGCTGTAAGTATCTAAAGTTAATCATCTGCAGGGTGTGATATAAATCAGTAATGCATAAAGATTGTGTAAAATTATGGTGAGGTCTCAGGTTCAAGGCCTCCAAGACAAAATATAAGAAAAATCAACACTTCAAATGACCTTCAGTATTCAATACTTACCCCCAAGTTTTGTGCTTATTTAAAGACAATTACAGATTTCCCTTCAAAACAGCCTTTTTCGACTGCCTTCTCCCTCTTTTTCCTGATCCTGATACAGAGCCTATAAAAATTGAGCTGAGAGAGTTAACACAATGTTGTGGGCAGAGACAGCTTTTACCCCCAAAGACTGGGGCAGAAAGTGGCAGGAAGTCCCTTGGTTCAGCTGACCAGATTCTTTACTCTCTCACACCAAAGCATAGGTCACTGGTTTCTACAGAGTTGCTACTGGTTTCATTTGGAATAAGTAAAGGATCAGTAAATAGAAGCCAGCCTTCAAGATGTCCTCTTTCTTCTCAGCAGGATGTTTATGTGCTGCAGATTCACAGTTTTGGTTCCACTCACTGCAAGCTCAAAGGAGATTTTAAATTAAATTGTAATTATTAACATACTCCAGTTTTATTTATGGGGGGGGAAAGGAACTTCATGGTCTCATTTCTGTTTGGTTTTTGGTTTTGGTTTTTTTTTGAAGGCAGATTCTTTAGTGAATCTCTGCCTTTCAGATCAGGAAGCTGCAGAATGTGAAGTACAGGTGTAGAATTTCAGTGGGAGAATGACATTTACCATCACTTGAGGGATACCAGTCCTTATCACAGTTTTTGGCAGTAATATGGTAATGAGACAGTTCTGTTTTAGAAAAGCATTAAGAACTCATGTCATGAATCACGACTACATGAACAAGTCCTAAAGCTGTGGTATAACCATGTTTGAAACACATTGTAAACATGCTACAAAGTGTTTAATGAGACTGTTGAAATGAGTAACGTCCCTCACCAGCTTAAATATTTGCAGGATCAAGGGCTTGTATTGCAGATTGAATTGGTTTTCTCAAATCCTGGCAGCACAAAGCAAGTCTTAGTTTCATTAAAGAAACATGTATCAACATACAAAATTGAGTATATGAAATTCTTTGAAATTCCTCTGAAGGTATTTTTACAAACAGTCCAGATTTTCCTACAGATTTAGATAGATAGATCTTTAAAAATATTATAGTTATTTCCCAGGTGGAAAGGAAACCTACAGCTATATCACCAAACTCAAACCTACTCTTTTAGCTGTTCAGTTGTTTTTTGGAACTAGTCATCATACTGCAGGTTAGGTAGATTCCTCACTTTGAGTGCTAAATTAAAAGCCAGGCATGCTTAAAGATTGGCATTTCCTTGATTTGATCAATTCTTTCCATATTCCAAATATGGAACCAAAAGCAACAAATCTAAGAAATGAAACTGGGTTATTACCAGATTTTAAAAATGGATTTGGAAGACTAAACATTAACGTCTGGATGTGGGCCAAGCTCTGAGCTGTTCTTATGGTACTTTAAAATTCAATCAAAACAGTAAGTTTGGTACAAAAAATACAGAGATGGTATTTCAAAATCTAGATTTTTTTTTTTTT
>VZTJ01011336.1:744969-763200 GCA_013397795.1 Orthonyx spaldingii
TTTTTTTTTTTTTTTTGCTGTCTCCTTTGAAATTAAATACTGCATTTGAGAAAGCATAGGTCTTAACCTGTATCAACTGACTCTGGACCAGTCTTTACAGTCAGTAGAAGCCTTTCATGAGATAGGAAATATTCTTTTTTATCCTATATGATAATTAGATGGACAGTTTATTGTTTTCCCCTTGTGCTATTTTATCACCTTGTAATATTTGATCTTCTCTGCATTTTGATAAAGGAACCTCCCTATATCTCAGAGATTGTGCTTACCATCTCAAAGAGCATAAGCACAGACATCTTAAAGAAGATGAGCTGTAGTGTCTTGAACCAGGTTGTTCATCTCCAACTGTATGAAAGTGTTAGTAAGCACCAACCAGCCCCAGTCCTGTTTCACAATCTGACTAATCATGATTTTTCCTCTAAAATGATCAACTTCTCTCCTTCTCTTTTGTGATGTTAGAACTTCAGGCATCCCCCAGCTTTTCTATAATGGTCAAAATGTGCATTTTTAATGTAAAGAACAAGTGAGATAATGAATCACCGTCATTTTCCCCAGACTTTTGTACAGATCAGGAAGAAGCTGTGTGTAGAACTGAGTTATGATTTCATTTCCTTTGCTGGTCAGCTTTAGGTTTTCTTTCAGTGTTAATTTCTTAAGAGCAACACTTTGTCTGTGACTACACTGTTCATCAGATTTGTGAATTTCAAAGTGTTCATACCAGTGATTAGCACATCTGGCACATCACTCTCGTAGCCGCCTCCTCCTCTCTTCCATCCGTGAGGCCTCAGCGACAGCAATGTCAAGGCACAACGTAGCTCATGCCATTCATGTGCTACTTGAGGTATCACTGATCTGAGGGACAAGTCCCACACCCACTGCCCAGGCCGTGAAGGGCAGTGCCCATCTGCACCCAGGGCAGGCGGCCTCCTCTGCCACCCTCAAAGCCGCTGGGTCTGCTCTGGGTGCCCTCCCCAGGAGCAGCCCCAGGACTCCCCACAGCCTGGGAGCAGGAGATGGTGTGGCCCCCTTCTCCTGGAGCTGGTCCATACCCAACCACCACCTCGTCCTGTGCAAAGGGTCTGCACCTTCCAGGCAGGATCACTGCAACCCTCCAACCCGTCTTCACCCACCCCGTTAAGCTCTGCAGGGCAACGCTGCTTCCCCAGGCAGAGCTGGAGGAAGAGAGTGGTTGCTTCACTTACAAGAAGACAACATTCCCTTTCCCTTGTCAGAACACACCTTCTTTGTCTCTGTGCTTTGACAGCACAGCCAGCTCGTGACTGAACTGTACTCAACAAAATCGTGTTGTTGACTTGTGTGTGAGTCGACTTTCCCCATTCTACAGCTGAGGAAACTGAAGCTAAAAGGTTAAAAAGAAAACAGGATTAAAACCCAGGGTGAAATCTTTTCATTAACTTCAAAAATTTGTCCCTGTGCTTTAGCTGCGAACTTGTCACTTCCCTCCTGGCTTTTAGCAGTGTTTAGGTGAGGTCATTGGAAGGATATTAATATTCTCCTTTATATCATTGGATATATTCTCCTTTATATCACTGGACTGTTAAAGGGTAATAATGAAACAGTGCTGCTTTGCTTTGCCTCTGGGTTACAGAGGGAAAAAGATGATACATTGATATTAAAAGAGAGGATAAGTGTGATACAAATATAATTTGCAGCAAGACACTGCTCTGGGATTGTGTCAGAGGCTGGATTGTCATTGTAAAATTTCCAATGCAAGGTTCAAATCCTTTATAATGTCACCGGGAGCTGAAATCAGAGTTAATGCCTTATTCAGAATTTTGGGATTTTTTTTTTCTTCTATTGTGAAAAATGGATTCAGGTGCAAACCTTCATTGGATGTTACTTTATTTCAGAGCCAGGCTATTAATTTTCCTCCAGTTCCGACTGCTACTTTAATTTTTGTATCAACCATTTAGTTAGTCTAATTTCACCTTTTCTTTTTTGCCTTTGTGCCATGAACCTTATGAAGAGCCATGTATAATGGTATGCAGGAGCTCCAGCACATGCTTTGCAAGGCAGTAGCGTGCTGCATGAGCAGTTTAAAACATAAATAAGCACACTGCTGTGAGCTCAGCTCTCCAGCTTTTATGAGGCTATCAAACTATAAATAAATGCTGTCCTCAATTCTCAGTTACACTGCAGCCTCTTTGAACTGCCCCAGTGCAAAGCGACTGCAAACCAGATGGAAGTAGCTCACCAGGAATTTCCCCCAACCTCTGGGAAAAAAAAAAAGCTACCTTGTAATTAGAGGCATTATTTTGTCTGTATTTTTTGTCTGGGACATAGATTTTTCTTGTCTTTTCCCAAGGAATCTCCACTTTCCATGCCGTGGTGGGAGGGTGGGAGCTGCGGGACCTGGCCCAGCAGAGGTCACAGCACCCAGCGTGGGGGGCACCTCCCGCATCCTCCTCTTCCTCCTCTGCTTTTTTTTTTCTTTTTCTTTGCCTTAATGAGGTTGCCCTGCCTTCAGCCTGCCTCCCTTCAGGTGCTGAAAGGATCAGAGTTCAATCACATCAAAGAACCAGTGCCTCTGCCTATGAATTATTTGTGCTTCCTTTGTTATCAGTAAGCTGAGAAGCAAATCTGTTAATTGTATGCATTATGACATTTGGCTGACAGCCACAGTGAGGCAGAAATCAGCACCCAGATGATAATAATGTTATAATCTCAGGGTTTAATTATGAAGGCTGTGCTGGCATTTAAGATCAAGATTTTAAACCTCACAAAAGATCCCACAGTGCTCGAAAAGGGCAAATAATAGTGCTAATCTTGATACAAGGAAAAGGTATAATAAGATATATAAAGGAAGTTTCCAATGAATTATAGATGTTCCTATATCTATGGGATAATAGGAATCATTCTCTTAATTCTGACACCTGGAAAGATGCCAGAATAAATTATTATGTGATTGAATTATAAGGATTTAGAGGGTAACAAGGTGATAAAAGCAGTTATAGCACCTATTTATCAGGAACAAATGGTGTCAATCCAATCTAATTTTCTTCATTTTTTCAGGGATAATAGGGGATAAATTAGATACTTTGTCTTAAGCCTACTGATACGGTCCTATGTGATTTTATTGCAGACAAATTGTGATGAAATCCACAGATTAACCAAAATCAGTTAGGTGCCCAACTGGCTGAAAAAGCAGATTCGAAGGATAGTTATTGGTGATCAGACTGGGAAGCATCTCCAGTCTGTGGCTGGAGATCTGTGCTGAAAAGGTCACTCACAGTTTCAGGGAACACTTACTTTCTTGCTTTGACTCAGATATGATTTCTTGAATTAACTTCATCCATTCTGTCTAGAAAAAATATACAGACTTGTGGCAGAACATTAAGTGGGAGAACAACCAATTCTTTTTAGGAAATTTATGTTCATGTGGGCATGCAGGTAAGTGTCACTAAAAGGTGGTTCTCTGTGACATTTATACATTTAATGCTTGAATGCGTTTCAAGTATCACTGTAGCTACCAGCAGCCAGGGTACCTTTCTGGAAGTTTTCCATATTCAGTCAGTTGCCAGTTACTCAGAGAATTAGGATTTTCATGCTTTCAAAGGCATCTAATTAAGTTAAAAGCCCAGCTCCTGCTTCAGCTCATGGTGCCATGTAGAAACTGAAGTGTCAGCATCACTTTTAAAGGTAAAACTTCAGCCTTAAATAGCTTAGGGAGTTTTAAAAGATTTGCCAGATGATGGGATCACCTTCTATTAAAGTCATAAAGAGAACCGTTCCTCCTTTCTCAGCCCTCTTGATCTCCCAGGATCAGCCCCATAGCTGGTACAGTTCAGGTGGTCTGAACTGATTTATTCCTGGCAGGGAGGAGGAATTTTGAGGTTTTGAAATTACAAACACTACTAATGAAATTACGTCATTGGCCTGTATAAGATACATCTGACCATCCTTCTGAGAGAGATTTTAACTATTTTTCTCCCTCAATCCCTGTGGCACCTTGTTTATCGTCACTTGCCATCTGATTCTGAGGAGCCCGAGTCAAGGCACTCTGAGGTCTCACTATATCCAAGCACAGGCCAGTTCCTGCTGGGATGTGCTGCTAGGCAGGCTCGAGGGAGCTTTTGTAGCTGGTTGCAGTCTGCAAGTGGTGCAGAAGGAGGCTGTCAGTGCAGGAAGACAGGCTGTGACCTCCAAGCTGCTCCTGTGGGCAGCTGTGGCAGTGCTGTGTTCCCCTGTGTGCATCCCTGCATCCCTGCTGCTCCAGGCATCCCACTCCAGCACAGCCTGCAGTCGTCTCCACTCACACTGCAACAGACACAGCCTGGCCTTTCTGCAGAAGCTTCATTTTCCTTCTCGTTTCATTGCTCCTAATTTAAAATAAAAATGAAATGGGACTCAACAATATTCTCTGGGCTAGGAGTAACTTGGTACCTACCAGGGAGATTTTTTAAGCAGTCTGCAAAACTTCAAAAACTGTGTTTGGGAGCATGATTGACCATTGGAGACCTGAAGATGCTTTGATCAGTTTTCAAAGCCTTTGGGTAGTTTATGATTCTGGAAGATTTGACAGTTTGAGCTCTGTTTACTGCCAAGACAGAGGCCTAGATGTGGGATTGGATTAATATTGATCCTATCTTAGCAAATACCAGGCATACTTTTTTTCTTTAAGCTGTTATAGATTCATGAAAAAAAATCAAAGCAGCTGGAAATGAAAGAGCCTATGGGCCATCTTTTTGAATATGCCTTCACCTGACTTAATCTGACTCTGGTTCAAAGCTCAGTGAAGGCAGTCAAAAGCATCCCACAATTTAAGTAGAAAATTCATGTGGCTCTGTTAACAAACAAATGCCTATGAACAAATCCCAGCCTGAGCCACTTACGTGCATTAATTGTATGAGAAGAATAGAAGATAAAGATATACATACTGAGCCCATTTCTTTTACAGTTCACAGATGCAGATAATTTTCCTTACATATAAAAACTAACTGAAATGGCAAAGTGCTCCTTCACAGAAGGAGGATGCACAAGTTTTTTACAAAGACAGATGCCAGCAGAAGGGAAATGTATTTCTAAAATGCATTTCAGTAGCTCTTTAAGCAGGCCCCTGACAAGGGCCTTAGGGGTTTCTCTCTTTGCATTTCTCTAAATGTACTGGTGAGTACAGGAAAGGCTCGCTTTCTGGAACAGTCATATCATACAATGTAAAGAGGACTGTATCACAATTAAAAGAAACATCATTTAATAACTGTGCAAACCAGGCTCTCTTTGCATTTTTACAACAGAAAAGACTGTGAACTCTAATTGCTAATGTTTTCATAATTCTGGAGCATGCATCCCTCTGGTGAGCAAATGCTAGTACGTAAAAACTTCAATAACCCTGTCACTCAGCAGTGAAATTGGAATAAAGTGCAAATTGTAAACCCTTATAACTTGATGTCAGCATTTCATTGGTTACTGTTGGAATCCAAACTTAGCATTGAATTTCTCCAGTTCCAATTTCAATCCCTACCAAGCAAATATCTGGGCATGTCCGTGTTCACAGACAGGAAAATTCAGAGCCACCCATGGCAACAACACAACACCACCTTCAAAATGGGCCCTGCACTGACACATACATTCAATACCTCCTAAATCTGCAATCCCCACTGAACCCTCATATTGAAAATGTTCATCCCTTCGATGGCAGGGGTCAGTCCCAGGTACATATAGATACCCTGACGGAAGAAGCAAGAGTTTCTCTGAGACTCCTATCTGGAAGCAAGTCCAGATGTTTGCGGGTTTGTGCAGTATTCAAACCTCCCCACCATGCACAGACCTCAGGCACTGAAATTTCTGCATCCACAGGCTCATCCTGTTTCCATGCTGTTGACAAACCCCATAGAGCTGCAAACACACCCCGAGTTACATGTTGATCGATGGTTCCTGTCCTAACCTTGTAATGAATCTTTTACGATTCCTTTATGAAGTGGACAGCAGGCACTGTAAGGAACTGAGAGGGCTCAGCTTTGGCACCAACAGTGGGTCCTACAGCCTCCTCCCCCCGTGCCTGCCTTGCAGCTGGCCCTGTGTTTATGCTCCTCTGTAGTACCTTTAAGGGCTCCCCAAGACAAACATTCAGGTATCCAAGCCCACAAGTGTCCCATGCACCCAGCAACCCAAAGCAAGCTTGGCCCTGGTGACTCCACATTGCCCATCTGTCCCAACACCAAACACCCTTCCCCATCCTGTTCCAAGTGGGGATGGGGTTTAAATGTACCTTTCCGACGCTGGGAGCGGCAAGTGCCCGTGAGAGTGCATGGGAGAGGGAAGCAGAGCTCTCACACAGCAGCACAGAGCTCCTGGTGAGCAGGGAGGTGCCAGGGCTATAAATAGCCTGCCCTGGGCTCCTGGCTGGGATGAGGAGCTGCTCTAATGTCAGGCACAGGGGCACATTAGGATGCAGCCAACTGGCACCGGTGCCATTCTCCTTCCCCCTGTCCATGTTCTCCCTGCCAGAGGCACTGTGCCAGGGAGCAGCAGGCTCTTCTTCGGGGTGGTGCAGCCACAGCTGGTGTTGGTGACCACTTCAGGAGTTATGTCCCTCACAGACCTTGCACAGAAGCGGGCACATCTCTGGCTGGCAGCTGTTCCTGGGTGCCTGGAGCGGTTCCAGAGTGGGCGATGCTCAGACTGACACCCACCTGCCTCTGAATCCAGGGTACCAACCCACAGCAGATGCTGTTGCTTGATCTAATCCAAGTCATTCCCAAAACCAAGGCCACTGTCTCCATAGCTGATAGAAATGTTCCCAAACTGATTTTCCTGGCCTTTGACTGGATTGCCAAGAGTTGAATCTGTACACAAGAGAAGGATTGCTGACCAAATTGAAGTGTTATCTGTATATTTTAAGGCCTGACTATCTTCTTGTTTGTGCTGGTGTAGATCAGAAACAGATCCACTAAATTGGTCCAGAATAGTGGGGCTGCACTGATGTACATCTTGTACTCTGAAAATTAAAGAGGAACAGAGAGGGCCATAATGCATTATTTTTATTTCCATATGTTTAAGCAAAGATGGAAAAAAGATTAAGCAAAATTTAGGGTTATAAAATTGATTAATGTTGAGCCAATACTTTTAGCTGAGAAAGACATTAAGGGGTTTTCAGAATGTTCTTTCTTAAATGGCATTAATTTATTTATTCACCATACTAATTGGTTGATTGATCATAATAGCTTCTGAGAAAATTGAAAATGAAATGTATTTCCTTATTTAGATTTTTAGTCTGATGATTTTATTACACAGTTTTTCTAAAAGCCATAGAGGAAGTGTGCAGAAACGTTCAACTGCTAATAGCAATTTGTTGGGTTTAGAGGGAAAATTAAAGTACATAATTTTAAAAGTATATTTCATAGCATTTGTGAACGAAGCTAGGAAAAAAATCCCAGTGATTCAAGTTTATGCATGTCAGAGAATTCGATAGATCGGATTACAAAAATATATATTGTCTAAACTTCCAGATTGTTCTTATTAAAAGTTCAGATTTATCTTAGAAATAAAAATACCCAATCTGATACCACAGCTCTCACAGAAGCCAAGATAGAACGGTGCGCTGATGAAATGCCACAGCTGTGATAAAAATGGACCATATCCTGTAAATTGCCCTGTTCTCCTCTAACTTCAACAATTTATAGTATGGTGCTGGTTAACAATGGAGCATTTATGTAGTTAATTTTATTCATATGAGACCAGTCCACTACCATAACAATAATTGTGTTTCCTTTATGGGTGTGTTTCTTCTGATAATTTCTATAATGAGCCTGTTTCACAAAAACACTAACACTTTTACTGCAAATTTCTCTTTATTGCTCGTGAAATTCTATTTCTCCTGCACTTCACTGAATTAACTGGGACACCCCATCACGCAGTGGGGCAACCCCCGGGAGCTCTCAGCAGCACTTCATGAAGTCACAAATGGAGTGTGTGCCCCCCATATTTTTGCTGGAATTAAAAGCTTTTTCTGCTGTAAGCCAAGCCTGTTTTCACCTTCTTCATGTAATTAAGTCATAATCCTTTCATTCTGATATCATTATCGGTTGTCATGGTGATTTTTATTATAAAAATGAATGGCTGCCATGTGGGCGAAGACAAGTTTTTCCTGAACTTTGTTAAGTTAATGCCAAAGGGAAGAGTATCTGTGATAATTCAACAAATGTGTGATCTTTTAGCACAGTGTATTTTAAAACAACGAGAAGGAGTAGGCATCAGAGACAGAAAAGGCACGTTTGATGCAAATATATCAGTGTTTAGGAAATATGTGTTGAATGTAATGTTTTAGAACAGTGTCTGCATGACACCAGTCACAGTACATTCTGGTGCTGCATGAGCAAAGACATTCCTTTCTAAATCTCAACTGTTAGTGATTCACTTATTGGAGAAATAGCCCTGTTTTTAGGAGAAAGTCTGACTGGTTTCCAAGTGTGTGTTTATCACAGTGCAGACTTTGAGAACAGCTACACAACATTGACACTTCACCCGAAAGCAGGACACCTGTCCTGGTGGGTGGGTGCACACAAAGTGTCCGTGGGTGAAGCTTTGCTGTGGTTTGCCCTGAGCAGGACCATGAGCCACAGTCAGTTCTAGCTGAACCTCAGAGGAGACCTACACCAGCTCAGTTAAACTCTGGCTGGCATCAGGACATGGGTTTTCCTTTCTGCCACTGAAACATCGCAAACGACTTTGTGAGCTGAACCCATCTCCTCTGTCACTCTTGCCATGGTTCAGAGCAGAACCTCATTCTCTGCTGAAAAACGCACAGTTGTGTCATTAAATGGTGGCACATCATCGTGCCTCGGGAGAGGAGGCCCTCATGCTTGGTGACTCCCCAGCTCGGCCACTGCTCTTCCCATCTCCCAGCTCAGCAGTTTCTCAGGGTTCCTCAGCCTCTTTTCCTGGAGAGTGAGGCAGCCTCTGGTTTGGCAGCTGGTAGCTTCCCACATGAGTAGTTCTGGCGTGTTCATTCACCCACGTGGCATCAGCCATGTGTGGAGGTACCTCCAGGCTCGGCCAAGGCACCGTTCCTGCCACAGCTGCTCCCTGCTCCCAGCACGTCCTGCGTGGGCAGCTTTGGCATCTCCTGGCTGGGCAGAGAGCCCGAGTGCCCTCAGTGCTCAGGGTGGGTCTGGACCACGGTACAATGGTTGCTTTACAAATGGCACTTCTTCTCTTTGTTTTCAGAACCAGTAACGATGTTTTGGTTATCACAGCTGTATAGACAGTGCCAGTTTGGATATATAAGGAGAAAAAAAAGTCAGAAATACTGAGATTTCAAGTTTAATTGTATTATCTAATCTCTTATGTCCGTCCAGATACAATATTGATTCGGGTTTTTTTTCCTTGGGGTTAGTGTCGACCTTTAGAGGAGACCAAGGGCAATCTGGAGCTCGCCCGTGACCACAGGTCCGGGAGGCAGCACCCTGCAGCCCCTCTGAATTGAAATCTCTTGCTGGCTCTGTCAACTGATTCCCAGGTTGCCTGACAGATAATGTGGCATGCCAGCCTCCCGCTGCTTTTCCATTTAAATAAATGAGAAAGTTGTGGTTAAATTAACACTCCAGCAGAGGTAATAAGGACCAACTCAGCAGCTGCCATGATATATGCAAATTGCAGTTTCACACATTAGGAGCTAGATGTTGCTTAATTTGTAGGTCTTTCTGTCTTAAAGAGCCTCCATCAAGTTCAGGCAATCTTAAAACAAAAGGCAAAAGAAACCCCCCAAAGTCAACCACTCACCAGTGCTTCTAACTGCACCTACAGTTTTCTTCCTGTGTTTCCCTCCTGAGCCCCAATAAACAATTATTACTGAGTTACACTGCACTACTGGGTGCTTTTAGGCAAAATATCTGCTGATTTCCAAAGAACAGACAGCCTGATTAAGGAGATACTGCCAGCCCTTTGGTATAAACAGAAACCTCATTTAATTTGCAGTGGTGCCACAATCCAGAGGCTCCGCATCCATCAGGGCTTTTTCCTCTGGAAATGAAACTGTAACAGAGCAAAAGAAGAGCTGTGATAGCTGCCAGTTAATCAGACAGCAGGAACAGGCTGATAGGAGAGTCCTTTTTCTCCTTTTAGATCAGTAGAGATGGGAATGGAGATGCAAAGAAGCATGTAACTGGAGGGGGTGTTTCGAAAGGTTGGTCCGTAAATTAGTTTTAATGCTCTTTAATCTCTCTAAGAAAATTATGGATGTAACTGTGTTAGAGTCAAAAGATTTCTAAATGAACACCAAAACTGAAACTTAGTCAGGGAAGTGCTTCCTCAGAACAGCAGAACTTAGGGCTATTATGGCCACAGAAAATAGGAATAACTAATGTTCTTCAGTGTGTGCTCTGTGACAAGAAGCAAAATATTAAAACATTCTGAATCAAATTTTAGCTGGCTCAGAAGGTGCAGCCTCTGGATATAAGGCTAAAAAAATTCTTGAATCTCCCACAATCTTTTCCGGATTTTATTCAGAAAGGCAGAGATTTCATTCTAAAACAAATCCCATCCACACGATTTAGGCATTTGCCTGTCTTTTTGCTCTTCTGACTAATGTGGTCAGTTCTCAAAAGCTATTGCTACAGGTCTTTGAATACCTTTGGAAGAGATTCTCCTTCCTCTGGTCTTGTCACCAACCCCTCCATGCTCTGTTCCAGTTCCTGGATGTCATCTTCTTAGCCTTCAACTTACCTAGAGAGACCTCGGTGACCCCTGGTATCCCATTAGCAAAGAAATAACAGGAGCTTGCCCTGTCTAGTCATTATTTGGCTGCAAGTGTTGAAACATACTCTCACAGTAAAATGCAAGATTTTACTGAATCTTGTGGACAAGAAACACTCAGAGTATAACCAAAACACGGTGTCTGAGAGTGGTTCCCAATTCCCAGAAGTGAATGCACAGTCAGGCTGGTTTCCAGCTCCCTGCTGCACTCAGAGCTGGCAGTTACCTCCTCCCCTTCGCTCTTATCGAGGAAATCTGAGCAGTCAAGTGGGATGAGACCTGCAGCCTGCCCTGAGCTGAGCTGTTGGAGACAGGGATTGAGGGAGAAGCCCCAGGTGCCTGCATTCTGCTCTTCAGATGCAGTCTTGCCAAACTTGGGTGCTTTACTATTCAGAACACCAGAGAAGATTGCAATTCTGTGTGCTCTGCTTCTGTCACTCAGTACAAACCCCTGGCACTCTCTTCAGTCTTTGTCTCTCATTGTTGACCCGGGATAATGATAATTTCCTACCAGTCTCAGAGATTAATTAGCATTTACTAAGCTGCAGGGCCCACTTGCCAATTGTGCAAATACATGTTTGTGTATTCCAATAAATTCTGCATTTGCTGCAGCCCCCCAGCCTGGGACACAATGGAGCCACAAAAAAAAAAAAAAAAAAAAAAAAAAAAAAAAAAAAAAAAAAAAAAAAAAAAAAAAAAAAGCAAGCATTGTTCTTCTGACAAACAGAAGCTATCACTCTGAGAGACACAGACTGCTCCCATCATGGGCATGAGGCATTTGTCCCTAAAGTGGTATGAAGATGATGTTGGTTCATGCATGTCCAGTCCTGAGTGCTGAGCTGGAGGAGGTTCCTCTCTCCCGTTCCCATGCTGTCCCAAAGGTGACTGGGATTTGTAACGTAGTGCTGCATCTCCAAGCCACATGATGAAACTCTGTACCAGAGACACATAGACAGCCTGAACTGTCTGTCCAGCCCTGGCTGTCAAGGTAACTGGGGACAGATGGCCACAGCAGGAGCACAAAGGAAGGACCACCAGCAGGGCCTGACCCTCACAGCCCTCAGTAAATGGTGCAAATCCTGACAGGTTGGGCACCAGATATCCTCCTTCACCCTGTGATCTGAGTCACCAGGCTGCAGCTTTGTGAGTTCTCATCAATTAGGGGGTAAGAACTTGGAAAGATCTGCAATATCACCAACCTTTTAACTGCCCACCTACAGTTGCCTGTAAACATGCAGCTGATTTTGCTCAAAGCTTGCAGCTGACCATAGTGGTTTATGCTAGAGCAGCAAAGAAACAGAAATTAGGACAAAAAAGTAAAATTTCTTCTACTTCTGTTCAGAAAAGAAAAGGATGAAGAAATGTAGCATCTTCCAAGCTACATCCCATGTGGCAATCTTCCAAACCTCTTTCCATATGTTCCCAAGTGTTGAAAGCCCAAATGTTCCCTATCTTGCTGCCAAATTCTCTGCCTCAATCCAAATGGCTCTTACAATACCATTTGGGTATTGTCTAGTGAAAAAAAATCCCCTCAGATAGATTGATAATTAAAAATATATTTGATCATCAGATAGATATGAATGGCCAAGGGGTGCTGTGCTGAATGAATCATTCATGCTCACATCTTTCCAAGCAGAAGGATATCTTTCTGATCTTAATGGAGTTGCCCCAGAAATCCTTAAGAACATATTGCTGAAGAGATTTGAAACTGGGGGCAGGGGAGGAGGCAGATGAGCCACGACAGAGAGCTGCACTGCTGGCTGCAGGCTGGGGAACGTGTCTGGGCTGGCTGCAGGGGAGGCTTTGGGCTCCCACAGACATCGAGGGATCAATCTCAGCCCTGCCTCGTTTCAAACTGAGCCCCACAAAACTAAAGGCCAGGAATTTATCCTTGTTTTAAGACAAAGCATAGCTGCTGTAATCCCATCCCTGCAGGTGCTGGGGTGCTGGGCAGAGGTCTCGGGATGGGACTGCGGTCACACGTGTTGGTCAGTGCATCTCGTACACTTTTCATAGCACAGGAGGGAGAGACTCTCCTGCTGAATGTTGCAGCCTCCCATCTGCTGTCCTCGTCCTCAAAACCTCCCAAGGTCTAAGAATGATGGAGCTTCATGTAAATATCTCCATGCAGGAGCTGTCCTTCCTTTGGTGTCTGAAACTATAGCATTTCCAAACCTTAGTTTCCATTTAAAAACTTATTGTAACTCCAGAGAAGGGTCAGTACTGTATCAGAGAAAGTCAACAGATGAAAATAACACATGCTGGTGTCAGAGCATAGTACTGTGGACTGGAAGAGTTCAGGAATCCCCTCCAACAGGTCTGCAACAGGAATATGAACTGACATTAGGAGTCCACAGATGCCCCTGACTCCACAGCACAAACAAAACCAGATACCTTTGCTACACTAAAGTCAGTGACTGTAGCCAAGGATACAATGGATAACTTGTGTTGGAGGAAACAGGGTGAGGGCTGGGGGGTGAACTCTCAGAGACTGTAACTTTTGATGTAATTAACAGTACATGCTGCTAATTTACAGTAAGATCAAATGAGGGATGTTGATGGCCTTGGGGATTGAAGACACATCTCTAAAGCACGTGGGGCTCTGGTAACCATCTTTTGTTGTCCTGAGATTGTCCAAGAAGCATTGTCATCTTATATAGGAGATACTTTGGGATGCTTTGTCCTCTTTTTCACTGCAATGCTTCTCATTTGTCTTCTCCTTTCTGTGTACTCCTGGGTCAATTACCACATGCATTAATTCAGCCCGGGGGGGAAACCACTTGGTGTGTTTTCCTGCCATAGAAGGTATAAAGTAATTGTAGCAGACACTGTAAATATTAAATAACTGAGAGGGAACAATTATGAACCAGATACAAACAGTAATGAGTGTGGTGCTTAGTACAGAACAGGTCATGTGTGGTTTTATGGTGTTAGGACACAACACTGAGCACAACTGGGCCTTAGTTCTGTTGGTCACTTGGTGCTACCACAGTGAAAGAGCCCTCCCAGGAGCAAGCAGTGTATTTGGGATAAGGTTTCTGCAAGACAGTAAGATCCTGCCTAACACCTCCACCAGGATGGCAGAGTATCTGCTACAGTTCTTTCGTTCTTCCATAGGACAACGCTTATTGTTTCTGCAAGGTGTATTTCACACTAGGGATATTCTTTATTTTCTCTGGTACTATTCCTGCTTTGCATCAGTGTGAGCAAGAGCAGGATCAGGCCTCCTGTTAAATAACTAATGCAGCTGTTTTGCTGAACCAGCTTCCTGGCTGGGAAATGAATCCAGTCAGCTGTGCATAACAAACCCCAGTAATAGAGATTTCAAAGATTTCATACATTAATTCTTTTTTTCCTAATATTTGAAGAGTTACTTTTCTTACAAAATCTGTTAGGCAGATGTTAGGAAGTAATTACTGTATATGAATCAGAAAGAAAATGCACATCTCACATTGAACATGACTGGACTGAGTAAAGAAACTGATGATAGATGGAAAAAAAGCTAAAATATATCTGACTGAAATATGCCAGATTTTGCCTCGGGATTATAAGGAAGAAGGAGCACAAGGCAAGCTCCTCTCATGAGCCACGTGTTCATTGTCTTTCCAAAATAAGCAGCCCCACTGCTTCTTTTATCAACAGCAGAGCCATACTCACCATTTATGGACAGAAGTTGGCCCTGGCTGGGCAGGAAGAGTTCCCATCAACACCTAACATCTAATTGCTTTTCAGGCAGTTGCATCAGTGTCCAGTGTGGTGGACAGAACTCAAACATCACAAAACTAAAACACTCCCAAGTATCCCAAAGCATCCTTAGATCATGGAGCACATAGATATGACTGATAGGACCGATCATGTCAGTTAAACTCTTGTCTCCAGGTACAGATATCTGTAATTTTTATGTATAAATACAAACAATCTTCAAATGATGGTGTCAGGAGTAACAACACCAGGACAATAGAATAGAAAGCAAAACTGTAGGGAAAATGTTGCCTTGAAGAATGCAATTGTCCAGGTCATGGTTTTGTCCAGGCCACAATATCCCATATATTTACAAACCTGAGCAATCTTCAATGGCTGAAAAAGTTGCTGCTTCCATTGTACACAGTGCTCTGATGGATAGATTTTGAGATGAGATGGGAGTTAGTAATGGTGTAATTGGGTAAACAAAATCAGGAGCATTAAGAATGGATTCTGCCCTCAGCTTGCCTCCAGCATTGAGCCCAACTTTTCTTTGCCCTGATTTCTCCCTTGTAAAATAAAAAAATCATTCTTCCTTTCTGAAGTACTTTAAAATCTCAGGTTCAAAGTCCTACGTTAGAGTTAAATAAAACATCTCCTCAATTGATAATAAAAATGCTGTGTGCCTTTTTTCATCACTAGCAGTTAATGCCCTTCAGAGATGGGGTTTCTGTAATTACCCTTATATCACAGTGTGGCTGGAGCAACTGAGGCCTTAATCAAGGAAATTATTCACCTGAACCATGAAAGCTGCCTTAAGATGCTTTTTAGGGACATCAAGCAGACCTTCAGATTGTGCTTATTGTCACACATAAAGTCAATTTCATTCAAAATACAAATTTCACATCAGTAACTACAGCCTTCTAAATTCCATCCCAGAGTCTATAACCTATAAACACCATAAACAGAAATGTTACAAAGGAAGCCTTTACAATTACAAGCCAGCAAAGAATGTTTAATATTTCAAGTCTAATTTACAACATAAAACCTAATTTTGAGAAATGCTATGAAAGCATCGGGGTTGGGTGCATTTTAGAACAGCATTTGTCATGAAAAAGAGCTTGAACATTTGGGTTGCCAAGGCAGAAACAAGCGCCACAGACCCATTTTACCCTTATGGGGATTCATCAAGGTTGTGCAGTGCAGCTGTTGTCTTAGTAAAAGAAAGTATCGGCCCCTGGCTGAAGGAAACAGAAACATAATTATGTTATGATGAGCTGGAAAATGTGCAAAGAAAAATTGGAATGCAAAGCGTGATAAATGACGCTTTGTCAATTGCAAAGCAGCAAGAAAAGCAGGCGGCACGATAACAACCCTTCTCCAGTCAGTGCTTCCAGTTCAGCTACCAAAATAAAGCACCACTCGAACCATGGCAGGGTGGAGGTAGCTTTTGGCTGTAGGATTCAGCCCTGGTGCAATAATGCTGAGTTTGTAGACTGGATTATGCAGTCAACCTTAGGAATAGAAACGAGAGAAAAAATGGTCAGTTACTCCTCAAAACTGAGGCCATAATTCCTGCTAGAGAGAATTTATAGTGTCGTCTTATTCTGATTTTTATGCATATTAAAACCCAAAGGTTTGGACCTTTTCCTTCAGGTTGTCTTTTGATTATGTTTTCTGCCCCCAAAACCTTGTTTCTACCAAGGTGACCAACATTTTATGAACATTACTATGGCTACATGCAAGGAAATGCCGTTCTGTAAAAAACTCATTAAGCTGTCTGTCCTCACATTGACAAGGGCAGGATTTCCCTTCAAGTGCTGCAGCAAAAGGCTCATCCAGGGCACAAACCACTGAAGTTCATTCTAGTGATGTGAATAAATCCAGAGGGAAAACTGGACTAATTATGTACCAGTACAGGAAACTTTTATTTAGAAACTGCAAAGATAAAAAGGGATAAACGTCTAGAGAAAACCTCTAGATAAAGGGTAGAATGAACAAAACCAACCCAAACCAGCCCATCTGAGGGGTAGGGCTGCAATGCCCACATGGAGCCCTTGTCCAGCAGAGC
This sequence comes from Orthonyx spaldingii, assembly GCA_013397795.1. Lineage (NCBI taxonomy): Eukaryota > Metazoa > Chordata > Aves > Passeriformes > Orthonychidae > Orthonyx > Orthonyx spaldingii. Next base: position 761,432 of record VZTJ01011336.1, read on the forward strand.
TGAGGCTGTGCCCTCTAGTGCCGGCCGCCCGCAGAACTGAGCTGAGACACCACTGCTGAGCCTGTGCACTTCCAGACCTCTACAAAAACCTTTTTGTTCCCAAGGCAGAGCTATTCTTGAGCAAAAAGGCTGCTAGAATAACTCCATCAACCTTCCTCCTATGGAAAAAAGCTCTGGGGCAGAATTTCCACTCTCATTTTGAATTTCCTGCCTTTGGACGATGCCTTCTCTTTCATACTAAGAATGTCTCAGAATCTGGTATTAATAATCTTGTGGGGTTTTTAATTTAAAAAAAAAAAAACAAAACCAAACAAAAAACCAAATGAACCACCCAACAAAATATGTATTGCTTCTGTAATTAAAAACAACCAGTTCGTAGATTAGCATCTATGTAGGATAGGTCATCTCCTACACATCAGTTTAAAAGGCTGAAACTGGTATTCAATTACTGTATTTTTAAGTGTGTATTCATTGCCCTGTGAAATAAGGAGCCCAGGAAAGTTACTAATCACTCCACTCATACAGCTACTCTTTTCTCATGACAGCATGATTTGCAAATTTTTATTACCTACAAAAAATTAGGTCTATTTTTACCACTAATTATTTTCATTTACATGGTAAAATTACTTTATTATTTGACTGTAGTTTACATCTAGGGGTATTGAACCACTTGTAGCTTAATCTAATGACTTTATTCCTACTGACTGGGAAAGATGAAATTACTGGTGGGCAACAAATCAGTGGAAGCCTGCAGACAACTTATGGGATACTCATGTATTGCCTGTGCTTACCCTTCAACCTTTCTCCATTTCACACGAAGTTGTGAGGAGGTCCATATGGCTGCAGAGTTTTGCAGAACAATCTTGAGCTGCTTTTAATTTCTCCTGACGTTGTTAAGATTAACCTGATCAATACAATATTTCCCTCTAACATTTTCTTCCTCGGTCTGGTTTGCCTGACACCAAGTTCCTTTTTTGGCTGCAAGATATCAAAATAGATATTTTACAGGAAAATGAAAACAGCTCATCCCAGCCCCCACTCCTGCCTCATCCCCATACATGTCTTATTCAGGAATACCAACAGGCAAGTAAAGGCAGATTACAGAAATAAGTAAAGGTGAATGACTGGACTCTGTCTAGGGATTAATAAAAAGAAAAAAACAGCCAAAGAGAAGGGCAAATCCAAATTAATTACTCTAAAGTGACAGCTTTAGTGGCATTGGCTTCTTTGCTTTTCACTGGATTTCAATTCTTCCTCTTCATGCTTCATTTCCCATCATTTCCCACATGTTCTCTTGCTTGTGCTGTCTGTTGCTCTCTCCAGCTGCTCCCTGACTACTGCAACTTCCAGCATTTTTCTGGTTCTGCAGCAGATTCTTCCATAACCACATACTCCCTATATATTTTATTATCCTTTCCTCCTCCTCTGATATTTTTTTCCTCCTTCCTGTCAGCAAAAGTTCACTTTTTGGTCCTGGTGAGCAGAATCCCAAATGGTTTAGCACCCACAGCCTATCAAATCTACTTCTCAGACAAAACCACTAAATTTTAGGAGCATGATGTCATCAACAGGAGCAGAAGCATCTCATACAGTTCATTTACCTTTGCATGCCAACAGGATGGGATGCATTGAAAATTCATTTTGGGAACAAAAGCCTAACTGCAAAGAAAATCCTGTCTTGTTCCCTACCCTACTATCAGAGCTACACACCAGCCTGCTCTCTCCTCTCCTCTCCTCTCCTCTCCTCTCCTCTCCTCTCCTCTCCTCTC
>VZTJ01011336.1:766181-895220 GCA_013397795.1 Orthonyx spaldingii
GGGCTGGGGAAGTTGCGCTTACACGAGAGATGGCTTCGCAGCAGGGACCGCTTTGAGAAAAGGGCTCCCCCTCCCTCGCCTCCCCCCGGCGCCGCGGCCTCCGAACTGTAAGTGGCAGGAAGGAAGTAAAGTTGCAAACAACCTGCCGCGGCAGGAACTTTGTGAGCTGCTCCAGCTGCATGTGTTCAAGGTGCCTTTGATGTACGTGCGGCAGCTTCTGGAAAGTGGACTGCAGCTTTCCCACCCGCCAGCCCTCCNTCCCAGCCTCCCCTCCCACCACCGCCACTTCAGCCCACACACGCAATTTGTTTGAGAAGGAGAGAAAAAAAAGTGATGAACGAGAAGTGGTGAATTACCCAAGCGACTTTCCTCAAAGAGCGAGCGAGCCGGGGAGAGGAGCCGGGGCGAGCCCCGCGCAGCGCCGGGAGGGACCCGCGGGGCTGCCGGGCTGTGAACGCGGCTCCGCAGCGAGATGCAAAAAGCCTCATCTGCTTGCGTTTGACTTGCGATGCCGGCTCCTCACTAGAATGCAAACCCTTGCACAGGATGAAAACAGGTTTGTGGCAAATTCTGCTGGAAATGTTTCGCTCCCCGCCGCCGCCACCTTCCTGTCTGAGATGTCAGAGGAGATCTTAGTGATGACACGGTGGCAGATACCTCCGCTGTGTACCCTCCAGTGTTCTTTGGAGATGTTCAGCCGGAGATAAATCCTTTATGCAGCTGTCTTTTCATATCTGTAGCGACTGCTGCACAATTTGCTCTTGATTGCAGTTAAAATATTCTCTTTAGGATCCGTTTCACAAAATGATGCACAATAAACACAGATGGGAGAAGTGTGGGATAGGAAGCTGTAAATGAAGGACTGATGGTGGATTGATCTTCCCTTCTTCCTCCTCTCCTCACCCCCAGTGCTCTACCCCCAAATGTGAGCCTTTTCTGAACAAAAAAATTTGCTACATTTCTGTTTCAAAGCAATGATTTTGGGGGCTTTTTGACTGGGGTTTTGGAAGCAGTCTCCCATCAGTGGTGCTTGCCTGACTGGTTGACTTTCTTGAATGTCTTTGGCTGGCAAATCCATCAGCTTTTGTCTTGTCTTCACCTGTTTTAAAGTACATCTTGTTTCTTCTAACACCTTGCAGGTCATTCTTCCAGAATGCCAGAGGAAAGTTCGCCAAAGCGGAGTCCTCAAAACATCCCATACAAGGATCTGCCCCATATCATCAATGCTGATGGGCAGTATCTCTTCTGCAGATATTGGAAGCCAGCAGCATCTCCCAGGTGAGCACTTTCAAGCAAATGTCCTTTTTACTATCAGTAAATAGGACTCTATTAATGTAATTATTATTTATAGCTTGACTGGCATTACAGGGCTGTGTACACGGAGATTTATAGAGCCCCTAAGAGAGCTTTCTCTCAACTGAGAGAGCCCCTACTGTAAAGGTTGCATTCTTCAAACCTTTACTTGCTCGGGTCAGCCTTGCAGACATAAAACATGGAGTTACTGTCATTCCATGCACAGCTGGCTTGGTTGGCAGTTCAATATTCAAGTGGCTCTGGCAGGTGGCTGATGCCTATCAGCAGTAAACAACTGTCCCCAAACTAATGGCACAGGTAGTCAGGGAGGAAAGGGATACAGGCTTTGGGATGTTCACTCTTTCTGATTTTTTTGGTGTCAACAAACTTAACATCACAATCTGAGTTCAGTTTCAATAGTAGTACCTGAAATCTCAGGGCAACGGGCAGAATGTTTGACTGCATTGCTTTTTGACTGGTTTAAAATTATTTGTACTTAGTAAACTATTTAGAGAGCTTTTTCACCAGCAATTGCAATTTCAAAACTGACCTGTGTAACAAACACAAAGAATCAGACAGAGAAATTTTTCTAAAGTTTTTGTCATAATTTAAATAATCTCTTTACTGTAATAACTTTCTGTACTGATTATGATCTGCTGTTGCTCCCATAGTTATGATCTTTCTTCTTCCAGTATCTGCTGGCTTGGCATGTATTTGTGCTGCCACTAGTTATGTAGGTACCTACTTCATAAAAATCTGGATATTGTTTAATTGTTTTCTTTTTCTGAAAGCCAACAGGAAGAGCTGTGCTGATTTTATACAGCTAGAAAACAGTCACAGGGAAAAGTTGTTTAATCTGTTTTAGGGAGTTAAACTTTATCCTGACGACCCAACAGGTCAGACATCATCCTCTGCCCAAACCAGCCTGCAGCTGCTCCGAGAGAGGGACACGGGTCCAAGTGAGCTGGCCTTGGGGTTTGTGCCTACAAAACTAAAGGACAATGGGAGTAACATAGGGCTGGGTGAACACTCAGGTGTTATAGAGGGTGGGCAAGTACCAAAATACACTGTCCCCAGAGGGGAGGACAGTGCAGCCACCCCACCACAGCTCCACTGCACTGGTTGGGCTGTAGGACAGAGGTCTGGTTCAAGATCTCCTGGTCTACAGAGCATTTTATAGTTGCTTCTACTCATCGTTACCTTTCAGAAACAAGGAGGAAACTTTCTGGCACTGATGCATTACACAGTCTTTGCACCAACCCGAAGATTGCCTTTACAGAAAAATAATGCTATGAAATCAAGGTTCTACAGTGAAACCAGGCTGTTTTGTATTATAATGGTAATTAATCATTAACTACCCATAACATTCATCAACCAGTTGTGGAACTGCTTTTTTATCATGTTTAATTTCTTACCAAATTAGTAGTGGGTGGATGGGTCTTTGTTCCAGAAATGATAAGGAACTGAGAGTGAAAACTTGGTGTCTAAGTCCTCTGGGTAGTTAATTTTTTTAGTGGTCTCTGCACTGAGCAGTTAATTAAGAGAGAACTTGCCCTAGTTTTGTGACAACAAAAGTGGATGGGATCAGTGTTGCTCATTTACCAGGAGCTCCTGAGCGTGTTTGTGTGTAGGGAGGGGGCGTATTGTTTATTATTAGCTCTTCATGAATTGTTATCCATGAGGGAGATGGTAAGTGACTGAGTAACAAGTCAGTGCCTGGCTGCTGCAGTCAAGAATGCTCTTGAAGTGCTTTGATAGGCAAACCAAAAATACATTATTTTACCCCCTTTCACTTTCCATAAGAAGCTCTTTTCTTCTTCCTATGTAGAAGCTCAGCAACTTTCATCTAATTTTAAACATTCAGCAAAACTGATCTCTATATATATGTATAGGGAGAGAAAGAAAGACACCTCAGGGGACTTCTACAGGCCTGTTACAATTTATTTCAAATACTTAAAGCAATTCTTTCAATCTTCTAACTCAGTTGTTGATTCAGGTTCAAATCTTAACACTAATGAATGATGCTATAACCATCAAACAGTGGGATCTTTCACTGAGCCATTATGTGTCTAATCCCAGCCAGAGCTATAGAAACACCTCTTCACTGCAGATGCCCAAAGGTTATCATTGACTTGTCTTCTATTAGAATAGAACTTATCGCCCTTGATCCCTCCCCCAGGGAGGGGGAAAACCCAGGATGTCTGCCAAAGGAAAAATTAAAAAGTAGCCCTAGCCTGAGGTTGAGGAGCAGACAATGGCCAGGCAGTCTCTGAAAGTGGGGCAACTGACAGACATCACCCCTTGGAGCTGGTGCTTCTTTTTTATCTCCTTGAACAGACTCATAAATGTGGATAAAGGCAGATTAATGTGCTATAGCATATTTAAAACAACAACAACAACAACAACAACAACAATTTTTTCAGGAAGATGGGGAAATTCTGCGAGGCTTTTTTGCTTCATACTCACAAATACCCGGGCTCTGATCCTGTGTGGTGTTGATCTGACTGATCAGCCCGTACTGGTGCACATATGGAAGCTTTGTTGTAAGTGCCACCGAGGCCAAGGTTGTCCTGCCAGTGAAAGGCACCTATTGTGAGTTCCTCAGCAGGGTCCGCTTTGTTTCCGAGGGGGATTTAGGTGATTACTTTACAGGAAGCTGACACACAAAGGCACTCAGATGTCATAATGATTAGATGGGGTAGATGGAGTAAGGAGTAACGGGACTAAGGAAGAAGAAAGACAGTGTTTTCCACTTGTTTTTTGGGTGGGAAGTCACTCCCAACAGCAGAGCAGGGGCCTGGGTGTCATCTTCTCTTGCTGCCTGCTGGCAGCAGTGCAGGTGCAGCTTGCCTGGCCAGCAGCCCTGCAAGCTGCCCAACTTGTTGAGCCAGTTCCATCTTAAAGTGTAATTGAGTGGTCTTGTTGAATGCAGCAGGGAAGAAAAAGCAGTATGTTCTGGTGTCGTTTTCATGTTTTGTGCCAACAGCAGGACTTGTGGAGCATGAAAATGGGTAACTTTGGCACCAAGTGCTCACTGCTGAGTGCAACGCTTAAGATCTGGGCAAGGCACGGCATTTACAGGACTTTGTAATGTTGTTTGGAGGAATTAAATAATTTGAACCAAACAGGACTGACCTCATGCCTGTAGCATGTCCCAGAAGCCAAAGCAACCATACTTAATGGGAAAGCAGTCATTGTGTAAACATAAACAGCTCCATTCAAGGCTTAAACCTCTGCCACCACCCTGAGCACTCCGGTCAAAACATGAGGTAACAGGAGGTGAGGAATTAAGAAACCATGTCCTATTCCCAGCTCTCAGACAAAGCTGCTAAGAATAGAGGTTGATGAGGAAGGGGAAGGAAAGTTGGGAGGAGAAGTCAAGACATTTCCTTTGGGGCCCCTAAAGGGCCTGGGGAACTTCAGGGGTGACCTTCTTCCTGTCTGGTCTGTATCCCCACAGCCTTTTCTGGATGTTTCCTCCATTCTTGTCACTGCCTAGATAAGCACAAACAGTTTCTTCTGGGGCACTTTTAGCCCCTCGTCTTGACCCCAAGTAAACCCTGTGAGATTTATTGACTCAGAGTAACTTTTTCAAAGGTGCTCATAGCTGCAGCTGCCACCGACTTCAGGCAGAGTGATGCCCGAGTCTTTCCTGGTAGATCAGTCACTTTAAGCTGGGCACTTGAGACACTTGCAGCTAGAGGATGCACTTGAAAATGTGAGTTCCAGCCATCCATGAATCCGAGCTTCCTCAGCCACCAAAGAGAAATCACTGCCTGGCTAGTTAGCGTGGTGCTTGAGCGTCTCTCACAGAGTAGTCTCTAGGTGGACTTAGAGGATTGCCAGGATCCACAGTGGTTCTGTGCCTGTGGGTCACAAAGGCGTTCCTGGGCCATTGTTCATGTCCACTGGAATGGGTTGGCTCAACTTTAGACATCGTGACCACAGTTTAAGTAAACAGAGTTGCAATTGTCTGAGTAAACAGTGCCTTTGTAAGAGTTCTTTCAGTTCTACACCTGAGATATGATTAAAATACAAAATTAAACAAACAAAAAGCACTCACTTTTCTATTTACTTTTTACATTTCTTTTACCCTTTGAAGAATGCCTACCATTTTATCTGACTTGTGAGTAATGAAAGGCCAAGCCAATAAGGAGAAAACAGATTTCTCTGTTCCCCAAAGACTTTGCAGATGTACCTGTGGTGCAGAAATACAAACTGCTTTTATGTTTGAACTGGCCCTTAAATTGCAAATATTGCTTGATGGTTTTGGCATCTCATTACCAGCACTTCCATGCCATTTCCAGAAGAACAGCACAGCTCCCAGCATGAGCAGAAGACAAAACCAAATTTGACTTTCAGACCTTTCCAAAATGAATGAATAAATGATAAATAAGCCAAAGTGAAGTCAAAACAAAGGAAATCAAATCACTGATTATAATGTCTTTAATTATAGTATATTGTGTTAGTCTCTAGAAATACATAAAGCAGTTTCTAATTCAGTGTCACTCTTGAAGAACACTTTGTTTGCACTAATGAGGTCAACTTGAAATTAAAGCCAGATCTGTAGGATTCAAAGTGACTTATGTCAGCACAGTTTGCCATAGGATGAATTCAGCTCCCTCTGTTTTTCTGATCCCATTGCACACACTGCAAAGGGAAATAACAATGATCATTGTCAAATCCACATTCCAGCCTTTGCTTGCTGTAGCGCTATTGCCTGAGTTTCTAAAGCCTCCCTTCTTTCCATCAGCTGTGTATGTGCTCCTTTAATGCCTCTGTTATCTTTGCTCCATGTGAGTGTCTTATTCATTTTGAATGGGGGCATCCTTTTATGATTCCTTGTGTGGTTCCAGAGGATGGGCAAATTGGCAAACCAGCTTCATGTAAGAGGGACTCTGACAGACAGGGAAGCAGCTTTGGTTCTTGTTGCAGATACTTCCAACAGGCTTCCTCAGTAGGATAATTTTTTTTTCAGTCTCCACAGGAACATCCAATACAAGCAAATCTGCCTTTTATTCCACAGAACCCAAGGAAAAAAGTGAATAGAAAGTGGAATAACCATTGTAATAAAACTGTCCTTTTTGCTCATTGCCCTGTTAGGATCTGCTTCTGAGCACAGGTGTACAACTTTGTGACATCAGTGACTGGGAACAAGGTGACTTTTGGAGTTCCCTGTTGTGAGTCTCAAAGCAATAATATTACATCCTGATCCTGAGAACACCAAAAAAAAGCAAAATCAGTGTTGGTTCTCTGTGCCACCTGATGAATTGGAAACAATGCTGTCCAGCATGGTGAATATAAGAAGTAGAGGTAGAAATAGGAGAAAAGAAGAAAAACGGTCTAGGTGTAAATGTTGTAAAAATCATTTTTCTGCTCATTGATCTGCCAGAGACTGAAGGATAAGCAAACCTGGAATCTGTAAAACAGTTCATTTCCTTTTAATTGGAATACAAACATGATGACCAGTACTGGCGTTGTGCCATTACTCTGATGGATGCCCAAGTTGGTCACGTAGCATTTAGAGCTCTACTGGTCCCTCCAAGTGTCTTTATCCTGGGCAGACCCTGCACTGACCCCTTCCTCATCAGACTGGGAATGCTCTGAACCAGCTATTTGGTGGTAGTGACACAACAGCTGAAGCAGAAAACTCAATGATGTTTTCGGGGTTCCAGATGCAAGAGCACTTTACTTCACTACTGTAAGGAATATGTGAGTTCAGTGAAAAAAATAAAAGAGTTGCACACAGTTCCTTAATTCAGTTTCTCCAGCACTCTTGGAACATCCCTTGGGAACACACAGCAGCTCTTTTAGATCACTGTGAATACATCTACAACAATAGTTGGCTGGTACAGTTGTTCTGGCTAGAAGAGGGTATTTTTTCTAGATGTCTGTAGCAGAGGAGTTGGCCTTGCAAGTTCCCTTCAGACTGCTGTGACTTTGGCCTTTTTTGAGCCAGGGTGAACATCTGATCTCTTTGTTCTTCTAGGGAAATGGCATTGTTCTAAGAGCTGTCCCTACAGACATATTTGGCTGAGCTGCCTTCCCTAGGTTCAGGCGTGTCATTGTCCTAATGTGTTCCCACTTGAATGGAAGCCATCAGCGTTTGAAACCTCCTATTGTCCCTTATCCAAGAGATGTGACACAACCCTGATAGCAAATGGCTGATTATTCCAGGTATCCAAGGAGATAGTACTGCATCTTGCCAGTTAGATTCCTAAAGACATGCTTAGGCAGGTCCCTTACCTCATCCCATCCCAGTTATATCCTCAACTGCACCCATCCATCCCTGTCCTGTACTCTACAGCACAGGCATCCCAATGCTATGTCAGTATGGCTTGTTATCCATAATAGGAAGGAAGGAAATTAGCAAACATCAGGGTAAGTAAAGTTTTTAGACATCATTAAAACTATATCTCCTCCAGGGTTTCCTCGTGCAGACCAATAAAGTTTCACTCATGTTAACTGAAAGAAAAATACTGGTACAGCAATCCCAAATACCAACCTTGGGCTAGTCCCGACCATAAACATCTTCTAAAGCAGCCAGACTCGGGGGAGTCACTGAGTGGTGGTGCCAGGAAGGCATCTCAAAGCTGACCAGAGTCACTGCCCAGACAGTGGTGCTGAGGTGTGGCCTTGGGGACAGGAAGGGAACAGCTGCTGGAAGCTGTCCTGGTGGCCACAGCACTGCAGTCAGATTTACCTGCCTAAAGCTCACTCCTGTGGGATATCCCCATCGGCAGGAGACAGGATAGATCTTGGTCTTTCTCTGCTTGCGAATATGTTTGTTCCTCTTAAACAGATGCAATGTGTTTGTGTCTGAAAGGATTCATTCTTTTTGTAGCAGTTTCCAATGTCCCAGGACCTTGAGCAACACCAAACTTCATGAGTACTTCCACTGGCATGAAAGAGTCCCCATTCTGTGTCAGACACTGGCTCTCCAGCCAGGAACTATCTTAGTTTCTGTTTGGCAGGCACTCGATGATGGAAGCCTCTGAATCCTCCCATACTGAGTGATGACGAGGGCGACTTGCTAGACCTAGGGAATTTTGTGTCAGAAAACAGAAGAAAGAAGTCAATGAGGAGCAGACAACAGACAAAACATGGTCAAGACAGTCATTAGACAGTGACACAATGACAAGTGATTTACAGAATCAGACCCACAATTTCTTGGTACTTTTGTTTCCTTGTCTAAAATTGGGTATAGTCATCCAGTCAAGTGATACAAATCAGGGCTGGAGTCTCTAGATGAAAGTTGCCAGAGAAAGTAAGTTATTCCTTGAGCAGCTGGTGGTTGAAGAAGGCTTGATGTTTGAAGAGAGATTTTAAATAAAATCTACTAAGCGATGCATTAGTTGTTCTCTACTGTTCTGCTACAAGTAAATTTTCTCAGCAGCAGTCGTTGAAAAGAAAGAACAGGAAGAAAAAGGGAGCAAAATATTGATGACTGGGCTAAAGCCAAACATTCAGCAGTAAGAGGGTAGTAATCGTTCTCTCCAGTGTTGTGTACAGATGGGTAACGAGAAAATGTACAACCTACTATAGATTTGGTATGCAGGAAAGATTGCTGATCTTTTTCAGACGTCTGTTTGACCTGGGATAAATGTCTTGCTCTGTATATTTTCTTTCTTCCTTGCTCAAGCTTGAAGCTTGCAGAGTGAGGGAATAAGACTGAAATCATTGGCCTTCCTTTAGAACAGAATTCCGTTTAATTTGCTGTAGGTGTCAGCAGGTTAGTTGCTTCACCAGCAGACAAGATGAGCTTATTTTTATTTTTCAACATACCTTTTATTTTCAAAACTATCTCAGTGGGCTTTCAAATGCAACTGTCAAATTCCAGTAATCTGCAATGGCTTAATTTGCTGGGTGAAAGGCATGAGGAGTGACAAGGAAGCAGTAAGTAATTCAATTTCTGTAGGATAACATCTAGCTGACTTAATGGTTAAGCTTTTTCTTCATTTTTTCAATTTTGTGTGAGAGCTAGTCCACAATATTTAGAGCATTAAAATCCGTATTCTGAGCAGCATTCGTAATCTCATGTTATTAAAAAGACATTCAAGCAATCAGCATTCAGTCATCCTCTGTCCCTCCCCAAACAAGGGGCGTGGAGCCTCTCAACCCAGGTTGTCCTGAAAATGCACACAGCATCTCTCTGACGTTATTAGATGCCCACAATTCATTAGGACAGAAGGCTTTTTTTAAACTGACTTTTTTCTTTCCAGGTTCACTGTGGCCTCATGCATGTAGCACAGGGAACCCATGGTGACATCTTAACTCTGCTGTTAAGCTCCAGCTGGCTGCTGTAGGGTCAGGTTTTGACTCATGCTGTGTGTCCATCCTCGCCTCTGGCATGCTGTGTTGCCATGGGCGAGGCTTTTTACCTCTGTGCTTCAGTTTTTGTGGCAGTGGGAAGAAGGTTTGATCCTTGCTTGGGATGGGGTAATGGATCAGAGGATCTCTTGATGTGCCATTCATCCCTGCCTTGCGTGACCTCTGCAAGCAGCCTGGTTGCACCCTTTGTGAAGCATTTTGGGTTTTCTGTATGTGCAGTGTTGCACAAAAGCCAGCTGCTGTTATTATTTATCCTGTTTATTTACTGGTCACATTTCTCAGAGCTGGAGAACGGAAAAAAACAAGCAATCAGCAGATTCACTTTGTTTACATTTCATTTCACTTTGAGTGTTTGGGGAATGCTGATTTGTTAAACTCTATTCCTTCCCTTGAATCCCACAGTTTTACATAGTGGAAACATTGCCTCATTCTTACACACAGGTGTACGTTTCCCTTTTGAAGCATCATTTAAGGGTTCTGCCCATCACAGGTTTTCTTCTTACTGGGCACATTCTCCTCCACATCAGCTCTCACTCTTTCTTTGCTAGGAATTGAAGGAGTGGGAGCTGGCCTGGCTGGTGGGGTTTCCAACTATGGTATTGAAAGCATTTGCTCTGGATATTGCTGAGGCTTTTAAAAAATGGCCAGAAATATGTGGTACAATCTCTGGTGAAGTGCTCCACATGAAACACAGCATTCCTGCAGCAGAATAACAGCTTGTGGTTTAAATAAATGTTGTTATTTCTGCTCGGCTGTAGGTGTACATGTATGTTTTGGTTCAGTGACTGCCAGATACTGTAAATGAGTATTGATTTCCTTTTCTATTTTAAGCTTTTCTGCAGAAAAGACATCCCACATGCCTTTGGCTTTCTTTGCCTGTACCTAAAATGATTGCAGCCAAAGACTCCTCTAACTAAATACTCTTTTATTTTATGGTTACCACCCATCTTTATTCTAGTAGTTGCACCTCAAGTTGGACAGGTCCCCATTCACATTTTGGAGCTTAAAGCTGTTATATCTGACTCTTTTTGAGAGCAAATCCACATGGCAGTGATTAAAACTCAGGGCAGGTAGGTTCCTTATTTATGTTAGCATGGCAGCCCTCACTGCCAGAGGTGAAGCTGCCTTGGTGTTAGAAATGAAATAACATTTTAGGAACCAAGCCTGGAGTAGCTAAAGCCTTTGGACACCCAGATTAGCTCAGTGCAGCCAAGAAATAACACATTTGGATTTGGCAGCCATAGGCTGAAGTCCGTATCCAACTCTTAAGTCATCTGTAGGTAAACCATTGCACCTCACCCGTGATTAAAATTCACTTTGGTTCAAAACATGAATAAACATTTCAGCCTTTAAAGCCCCTGTTGCAGTGATCACTGTCTTAGCAGCATTCCATGGCTCAGGCTTAACTGCTTACATTCAACTTTCCTTCCTACCTCAGGTCTACAGCAAACATGGAATAGTAAATTAATTGGAACATGCTGAAAGCCTTGGCAAAGACTTTGCCTGTGACATTCCTTTAAGGCCAGAGGAGTAGCTGCTGATATTGATTTTGACAGAGCCTGTAAAGCCTCTTGCTGCAAAGATTCCTCTCATAGCTGGGCAAGGCTGAAGTGCAGCACTGGGATGTGCCAAGATTTCATTGGAAATTAATGTGTTTAATCTCAAAATATGTTAAAATATACATAAGCGCTTTATGATTAAGAAATCAATCCTTGAGTTTCTCTCTCTAAGTTTACGGGATAATTCCACCCTAGACTTTGGAAAATCATGCGGAAAAAGCTTGGCAATTTAGAGACTCATGCTACCTGTGACATCTGAACTTATAATGCGTTTGTCAGTTAGTTAGGAATAACCAATTAAGATCTCTGCCAACACAGAGGACTGCTGACAAAATTGGATCAGGAAGGTAAAAGTGAGAACGGGCAATTGACTCAGTGCAGGAAGTAATCAAGAGTTCCACATTAGGGGTGGAATGGCCTGGCCACAAACAGTACTATCAGGGCTAAGTATTTCAGGGAATTAAAGCCCTTCTTTAAACCATTGCCATCCAATTGGGAACTGCACAGTCAGTGCTTTATTAAAAAGTCATAATAACATAGTATCTTGCCTTCACAGAACAGCTAAAGCGTCATCTCCTTTCTTGCTCCTTCTTTATTCACAGCTCTCTTCCTGGAAGGTGTCCCTGACCACGACAGAGGGGTTGGAACCAGGTGATCTTTAAGGTCCCTTTCAACCCAAACCATTCTATGATTTTGAGTTAGTGAGGATTTGCCCACATAAGCCCCAAATGCCCGATCAAGGTACTTCAGTCATGCAGTTTTTATTGCAAGGAACAGCTCAGAAACACTCTGACCCTCTTGTGCCACGTGTGTGCTTTTCAGCCTCTTCCCTGCACAGGTGCTGGGGTGCTGAGCTGAATTCTTTGTGTAATAACCTTTTCAGTATTGCTTGGCATGGGTTGTCTGTACCATCCACTCCCTGAAACAGCAGCTTGAGACTGGAGGTGATGGCTAGAGTCTGAACCAGGAAAAGCCCATTTTTAAGAACCATTGATTTGGGGGGAATGAGCTGAAGAACCTCTGGTGCGCCTGAGTTCAGACCATGAGTGATGTCCTGCATGAAAATAACAGAGGTCAGAGGAAGTCTGCAAACTTGTCTTAGAGGACGTCAGCAAATGCTGCTTAACATTGAGATGTGTTCTCTCCAGCACTTGATTATGCATCCCAAACCACAAGCCCTTCTTAACAAATATTTGAAAGTAACTGAGCAAGCAGCGTGTTCCTAAGGACTTAAACATTACCAAGCACTTTTGTGGATCTAACCAGAGGGATGGCTTTCCTAAATAAAATAATTTCCATCATTTGAAAGCTACAGAGGCATATCTAAAACTCCTCACCTCAATATATGAGTACTTCTGTCTATTTCCATCTTCTGTGCTATGCCAAAAAGGGAGATTAAATTGTCAAAATGTGGCTGGGATGCCATGTAAGGAGCATTTATGCATGGCTTGAGCTCACCCCTTAATGAAGCTCACCTTGTTCCCTTCTAGGAAGCTTCCTTGGTCTTTTAGGGTTGAGTCAGATTTGTCAGGCTATGAACTTAGAGCAGCAATAATGACTTGTCACTGGAACAGGTTCCAATGTTCTGAATATGCCAAGACTGCAAGGGAGTTGAGTAAAAAGGAACTGGTTTTGCACAGCTACTTTGAAACAGAGACATACTTTTATATAAAAAAAACCCTTTTATGTTCAGAGAGCAGGTGTAGTCCTGAACTAGTGAGTAGTGCTGAGTTTAAGTGATAGTGACTGTGCAGAAGAAGCTTCTGGCCCTTCAGCTGCAGCTTTCTCATGCTTGGAAAGGACAGTAAATCTCACTACACAGGCCTTTCTATTTCCAAGGCTTTGGCTCACTAGACAGTATCTGCATTTTGATTTCAAGAAGAAACTGCTACACGACTGGCTAAACAGTCATTTTTGTCCCTTTGGAAATCATTAAACATTCAGTGCAAGTGAAGAGGAGGGAAAGTCTGTGCAAACTGCTCTTGCTCTTACTCTCTGTCTGTTGGTTCTCCATTGAGAGTGGTGGCCCTGCAGCCGTCACTTATCTACAGTGGCTTTGCTTCCTAGTCAAAATGAATTTTTAATAAAACCAACCAGAAGTATTTTATCTTTCCTGATTTCCAAGGGGATGTGTGCCAGAAACCCTTTTATTTCTTGGCAAATTCTCCCTCCACACCCCAAAGCTAATATAAAAAATTTGGGTGTGATTTCAGATTGACTTGAATTTTGCAGCTGATGTCTTCTATTTAAGCAATGTTTTGCACAGTTTTTTCAGACAGACACTGACTGCTTTGTGTATCTATCCTTGTAGCTCCCCTTGGGAGATATGACCTCCATTTTATCTCCCTTGTAGCCCTTGTACTGGGCAAGGGCTGAAGCAGAGCAAAGCACAGGGCTGGGCTGTCCAGTTTCAGCATTCCTCCCAGTCAGGTGCTGGGGCAGTTCTGTCTGGGCTCCCTGCACATCATCCCTTCCTCGTGGATGGGATGTGGCAACACCTACCCCTTCCCTCGTTGGAAACAAAAGTCATAATCCTTCTTTCAAGGCTGCTTGTGCTCTGTAGAAGGGCAGCAGCAAGAGGAAAGCTCCGACCCAACCCTGAGTTGCCTAAGTCTCCAGGGGTCTTGTTTGCCTTGCAGGTTCAGAGCAGCAGGTCTGGCAGTCAGTTCTGCCAAGGAAAATCCCACCTCTGATATCAAAGTGGAGGAGTGTCTCCCCGAGGCAGTCCATGTAACCCTAGAATCCCTCCTCCTCAGTTTTATCCAAGAAAGGGGTGGGAAGATCCGACCCGTGAATTTTAAGCTACACACCAGGCATTTCACCTCTGATCTCAGCCTCATGTCCCCTAAAATATTACTTCAAAGCTTCCTTGAAACTAAATACAGCTGATCTTACATGTTAACTGTGCAGAATTTGCCCAGAGCTATGCAGTTGCAAGGACTCAATAACTCTTTCTCTCCCACCCCCACGTGAAACTTCCTTCCTCTCTCTTCCCTGTATTAGACCACTCATGAGTTATTCTCAGTGAGGGCTTTCTTTTTGAAAAGCTCCAATAAATCAGCTTAAACTGTTTCTCTGTGTTGTTTTGTGCTGGCTTTAGCTAGATCCTGTTGAACCTTTTGTTATGAAATATGTTTGTACTACCCAGTTCTGTCTCTGCTCTGCTGATTTATGGTGTCTGCACTTTCTGAGGTGGTTGGAAAACTTAGCCATGTTACTCCTTCTGGACATCACGCCAGTTCTGAAATGTCCTCCTAACTCTGTTCTTGTCAGGAGTTGTGATTTTGAGATGCATGATGAGACCAGGCTTGCAGACATGTTGCAAGAGGGTTGCTTATAGCAGCAGGCACAGATTTTAAGACTGAGCCCTAAATCTCTAAGGTGTAAGACAGCAAGATGGTGCTTAAATTACCAGCAGCCCTTTCGGAGAGGCTTGCATGGCAGGAAACAAGCCTGAGGAAACAAGGTAAAAAGGGAAGAAAGTAGGAAGCAGAGCTTGCTGAAGAGGGTTATTTTTTAATTATTAATTTAGGATCTGGACAGGAACAAAGCTACCAATTCTACTAGTCTAGCTCAAACCACATCAAATAAATGTACAGAACCCTCAACTCCCACAAGCTCTGAAAAGTCAAGCAGAAATTGTGTATTGTGAGCATAGTGCAGGTTCCTTTGACATATTTTGTCATGCATAAAGGTTTTCCAAAGTTAAACTCCAGAGATAAACTCCTCCATATTCAGAGCTCTGTGAGGTATCTATGCTAATGCTGTATGGTCTGTGATTTTGAGAGAAGGTTGATAGAGACTCAGCTCCAGACTGTTGACATTCTGGTTTTCTTTCTCCCCTGAGCTGGGAAAATTAGTTACAGAGCTGCTAGAAAGTGGTGGTTCCTGGAGCCTGGGCCTACCTGGCAAAGCTGTGGGGCAGTAGGGCAGAGGCATTTCTTAAAAAACCTGAGCAAGAGAACAAGCAAAGCTCTTGGGTGTAATGCCTCCTTGAAACACGGACTGGAATTGGGAGCAAAGTCACTTCCTCTTGCACCTTCAGAGGGACATAACTTGGATGTTTCCTAGAGGCAGAAGGACGGCAGGGACACACCTGACTCCATAAATATTCCTGTCTAACTGGAGTCACCAGGCTGAACTCATGGCTAACTGTACATGTCACAAGTATGCATAACATGAGAGAAATTGCTATAGCTTTTTGTAACCCCTGCCCATGGCCCAAGTTTTTTCAGGGTTGTCTTGGGGCACAAATCACCTCCAGAAAAGAGAATGCAAAAACTGACTCAAAAAGCAGACACAGAGACAACGCCCTTCCAAACTTCAGGTCTTACACCCAAAGCAAGGGGCTGAAGAGCTCTCCAGAGAAAAGGAAGAGATCACCAATGGTGAATGAAAAATTTATTCTCCATTACGTGTTCTTGTAAATTATTAGCTGGATTTTTTTCTAATGGTGATCTTTAAGCAAATACCAAGGGTAGAAAATTAGATTGACACTTAAACCTCAGCAAATCTTATTATATGATAGATAGCTAATCCTCATAGTGACACTCATTTACCCAGCTAACACAAGAATGAACACCTTTCAGTGACTTTCCATTATAATATACTTTTGAAGCAAAACACACACATAACATTTTTAACACACTAAAAGATCTATAAGCAACTATCCAGTTGCTTGTCCAAAAACATCACCAGTTTTTGGTAAATAAAGGTAAATTGTTCAGCTACAAAGGAACTGATAAATCAGCTCAAACAACACAATAAAATGTTGTACTTAAGCCAGTCATTTTTCTGGCAGCTTAGCTTTCCTGTTAGTTAGTTTTTAAAAATTACTTTAGGAATTTAGTGTCTGGAATTCAAAACTGTTCAAGTCAGATGTTCTTTGTTAGAGCTGATCTGGTTCTGGTAACAACATCCATAAGACCAAATGAAAAGCACAGTTGCCTAACATAGAATAACATGGTATTAGCTTAAGTTGTGAGGGTTTGGTTCAGGAAATCACTTCTGCATGTGATTGAATCAGTCCTTATTCCGGATAGCATTTATAAATCCTTTTTTAACTTTCATCCTGTACTTTGAGAGTCCCGTTGACTTTTGTGTGTTGAAGAAAGTTTCCTGAGGTTCAGGCAAGTGCTTAAATATTATTCTGAAGAGGGGTGCTTTTGAATGGGGTGGAAAAGATTGCATTTTTCATGTATGTAGTCATAGGAAGCTTGTCTTCCGTTCTTTGGTTCAGTCCTAATGTTTTGGGTTATTTTCTGGCAATAAAAGAGCATGCACGGGGTCCCAGAGAAGTGGTTCTGTCCCCAGAGGACACAAGATGTTAAAGTCACACCATCCTGCTTGCAACCTTTTTTGTCTAGTTCAGTTTCAACATGATTTTTGTTGAAAGCAAAGCCAGAACATGGACATTATGCCCAGCAGGACCCAAGCCCTGAATGGTGTTTCAGGCCTGCCAAGTGTCATAGCACAGCAGCTTTCTGGATGTGTTTTCAGGGTATTTTAATTCTAACAGCCTTGGTTTAAGGGGGCTCTTGCTCATGTGTAAACGCCCAGTGCTACACTTTATTTTCCCTACAATTGTTCTCCTCCAGTTGACTGTGGAATTGCACCTCTGAACAATTGTCATGACACAGCAATGGGGCAACAAGTGCCCAGCAAAAAAGAAAGTGAGGACCTTTAAACCTGGTACTGCCTTTCCCCCTAAAATGCAACCTAAAGCACCACCTGCCTTGCAAAGGTGCTCCCCACACAAGAAGTGAAATATTAGTGGATGTGAAGCTACACTGAGAAATAGGGAAGGGTTGCACACGACTGAAGCTTGGATCAGCTGGTGACCTCTCCAAGAGGCAGGACAGAGACACAACGTGTTCACGTGGATTTGTGCACACCGACTCTTGTGTTGCAGCCTGGCCTCCACAAGTCCCACCCTCCCTCATGCAGGACGGGGTATTTGCAGATGCTTTTTATTAACTGCGGGTGTGGCAGTCGTGTGCTTTGCAAAGCTTAACAGGCTGCAGCTGCAACACAGGAGGGACTGATACCAGTCGGGGTCACCAGCACAGTGGGGATGTGGGCGCAGGGACAGGTCACTGGTGTGTGTCACCTCCTCATGGGAGAGAACTAAACACAGCCAGTAGTTGATTTGAACAATAAAGACAAATATTGTCCTGCCTTCTTGTTGTAATAAGCAACTGCATCTGTTTGTCAAGCTGTGCAGTACCAGGAGGCAGAAACCTGCAGTGGGGAGGGGGCAGGAGGAGGAGGAGGTGATAAAGGCTATGGGAAGGGCAGAGATCTGCGAAAACCATCTGTTGCTCTTGCAAACAGCAGTCAATAAAGCGGTTTCCTTTAACAGCCCATAACTGCTGTTGCAGAGTTAGGTGAGAGCAAGCGCTGGGCTCCTACTCACGCCCAGCTCACACCTCGGCTTTGTGTGCAGACACACCCGCCGAGCGTGGGGAGTCCTGCTGCTGGCTGAGGAGCCGATTTCTTGAGCAGGTGCCAAGGCTGTGCTATTTCGAGATGTTCAGCAATCACAGTTCCACCAGCCAAAACCAGCTGAAGCATCCAAAGATACGTGAGCTTTCCCTGTCTGTGGTCAGAGGCACTGAAATTAGCAGGGATTCAGGCACAGCACAGTTTCCAGAGAGCTTTGCAGGCTGTTTTCTACCTGATACGTGCGAACTTCCAAGGATTTCAGCAGCACATCTGAAAAAGCTGGAGGTGAAGAAATTTCTCCTCAGTACCAATTAGATACATGGCCAAGACACAAACCTTTTTTAAACAAAATTCTCATAGAGACTGCACAGAAAGGCAGTGCAGTCCTGCAAAATCTCAAACACTGCAGGATCCCTATTAATTTTAAATGACTCTGTTGAAAGCAATCTCTGATATTTGGATATCTGCAAAAATGTTTACATACAGGAAAGAACTGCTGTCAGTCAATCGAATCATTTGTTGTATTTTTCTGGCAGCTTGCTAGTGAAAATATGTTGAACCTTGTATTTGTTATGCTGCCTTCAGGTATTATTTGCCAAATCTAAATTTGTTTTGTAATGGAAAATTGGGAATTAAGTGAAAGAGACAAATCCTTCAATCCTTGTTCAGATGATACTCATACTAGTTTCCATTTTTAAAAATGATGTTCAATATATATTGCCCCTGTGCTTAGACCCCAAAGCTGGAGCTAAAGAGCTGTGTAGATGTGACCCAGTTTTTAATCAGTAAAGCCACTCTCACTTTTTATTGAACAACAGAACAGGCTGATTTTGTTTCAGTGTAACAAAGTGGAAATTTTATGCTTTGTTTATGATTATTGATAGGACAAAACTTCCGAAAGTATCAAAGTCTTTTCAACAGCTACTGTTGTTACAGCTCTTAAGGCACAAACAGGCTCAGGGGTTTTATTTAGTGTTTTGCAGACAAATAACCCAGGTCTGTTCCCTGTGGTGTGCAAAGGCTCAGCTCTGTGATGCCTGGCAATTGTGTTCCAGGTGGAAGGAAATGTCACAGGAACACCTTGCCTCTCTGAAGCTTTGGGGTTTTATCTTTTCTCACTGGTTTCACATAAAATGAGGACTCTTAGCATCTAAAAGGATGCTGACAGGCAAAGTCATGGTACTGCATCAGTGTGAATAAAAGCAAAATGAGGGCTTTGCTGTGGCAGGGATGAAGAACCAAGAATTTCCAGGAAGAGGTCTCTTTGCCAGCTTCCCATTAGGTTCCATTCACTTAGTGCCATTTAGTGCATAAATTCAAATAATATTTCTCTGAGAAATGAAGGGCTATATTCAGTCAGCCAAGCTGCACCTCAGTCTCTGTGCCTAGTCAGCAGAAACAAATACAGGTCCTCTAAAGAGCTTAAGTAAGACACTGAGCAAGGAAGCTGCCAAGCTTGAAGGTAGTAGGAGGTGTAGGGCAGAGAGACTTAACCTGACTGTGTCTCTTGGCTATCAGGGCAATGGCCCACAGGAAGAAAGTTCATATTCTCCACAGAATAAGCAATGGCTCAATTTCTTCAGTATTTGGAGATATAGATCCTGCACTCCTAAAATCAGCCTGTCTGCCAGGTGCATTGATAACTTGACAAATCAATTGAGCAGGGACAATGACAAAGGGAGGAATGACTGCTGCACATGGATTGTTTTGCAGCCTTCAGTGACACTAAAGAGGATTTGTAAAGCACAGCAAGTTAAATATGGTACGTGACCTAACCTTACCCTTGCTAATTAGTGTTAGACAGATACCAGAGCATCTTTGCCTTGTTACTTTTGTGTTTGCAGTGGACTCTGTACAATCCTTCTGGTTTGGGTGGATGCTCTTTCATATTGTCTAGCTGAGCAAATACTTTGAAGCAGCTGCTAATCAAATAGCTAGAACAGGAGTTTCTACATCATCCAACATGTTTTTTAAGTTTAAACATGTCAAGATCTAAGCAGTTTATTGCTGTGAATACACTATTTGAAAAGGTATTCAAAACCTCAATCAAAATAAAGTTGAGGAATTCCCTAGCTGTTAACTGCTGTCATTGTTTTATGTTGTCAGTTCTTGTAATATGTCATTTGTACTGAAAATGTCAGACTTGTAGCCTTCAAATGGTTTTGTGGTTGCTGATGTGGCAATGACAAATGGTCCTTTTAAACAAACGAGTTATGTTTATGTTGCTAAAGCTGGCTTTTAAATAGTCACCTGTCAAATCCAGGAGAACTTCTCATTGCTACCTCTGCTATAGTTCTAGCCCAAGTCTACACAAATTTTATCTAGCATAAACACTGGGGAGGTTCAAGTTCAGTCACTCTCATTTGATGACATTCCAGTAAAAGTAAAGTATTATTCATAAAACTGGAATATTCAAAGATAAGTATTTGTAAAAATTAGTGTCTATTAGACTAGTTTTTTAAATTATCTCTGTCTGTACAGTGGCTATGTAAGAGCCACGTTAATCATAGAAGTGAAGCAACTGTTTTGGGGCAGAAACTAGAATGGTAAATTTACCATAATTGGGTCAAAAGATAAAATTCCAAACTCCAACCAAAGGTCTGGACTCTGCTGGAGACCTATTCTTTGGCTGAAATTCCACCTTTGGGTATTCTGGAGCATGAGACAATGTTTCAAGTTATAAAGTTAAGGGCAGTGTTGGTATTTGAATCACAGAGAGATTCCAGTCCCAAAACAAACGAATGGCGTCACTTACACTGCAGGAGCAGTGCAGAGCCTCAAGCCCACATGGAGTTATCCCGCTCAGGGCTGATGCTGATGCCCATCTGCACCTTGAACTTGCAGCAGACCAGGGTGGCTCTGTCCCACGAGCAGCTGGCTTCCCGGTGATCCATCCTACAACACCCTGGGAAGGCCAGGTCGATGGCAGCTCAGGGTGACAATGCTTTCCCCTCTGTTCAAACTCCCCTCAGCCATTCTGTGCCTGCCTGGTGTTTGCTGATGTCTGAAGTGCTGTTGCTGAATTGAAGGTGCTGGTTTCGCTTGCAGCTCTGAAGCCTTTGCGGGTTGATTGCCACGTTAATGATTTACACATTGGTGCTCTGTTTAGGGCCCTCGTGTTCATCGCCCACGGCGCTGGGGAGCACTGCGGCCGCTATGACGACTTGGCCCAGAAGCTGACAGGACTTAACTTGTTTGTGTTTGCCCATGACCATGGTGAGTAGCCTAAAACTGTACTTGATTTACAGCAGCTCAGGCCTTTGCTGAAGTAAATGCCATTACAGCTACTCAGCAGTGAGAGAAGAGCCAATAAAATATTTACAAGTAGACATAAATGAGAAAGGGATCATCTGTTGCTTTGTCAAGATCTGCATATTGAGTCTGTAAAAGCTATTTGCCTTGAGTTTTCCTCAGCCTTGCCCTTGACATTACTGCTGGTGCTATTTTAACCTCACTCTAAGGGATTATTTCTCTTTCACCTGTCTCTTGGGGGTGAAGTGGTATTGCTCACTGTGGAAGTGGGACTAGGAGCCATTTCTGCTGGATTCACGGTCGATGTCCTAAATGATCCCAGAGGGGAGGCTGAAATGTCAGCACAGCTTTCATGTACTGATACGAGACAGCTGCACCCTTGGAACATGGAGAGGCACCAAGGCATCACAGACATCTTTGAGCACATCTCCACAGTCCAGCAGAGAGACTGGAGCTGGCTGTGCCTGCCCCAGCTCTGAGGAGAAATCAGCCTGAGTGCGTGCAAGGCTGTGACAACATGACAACACTGCTTTGGCCCTCAGCCAGCAGGGTGGGGCAGTGCTGGGCCAGGTACACTGAACTGTCCCGGCCTCTTGTGGCTTGAAGATCTCTGCTCGGTGGCCCATGCTGTGGTGGAGACGTGCTGGGTGTCACCAGGTCTCCTGCACTGCGTGGATTGGGACATCCCAGTAACCTATTTGAACAACCCGTCCTGGCTCTCTGGTAGCCTCCTGTCACACATCACTCCTGCAACTTCATAACTCCCTTGTGCTTGCAGATCTTTGCTTTGATTTTATCGTTGCAGACTACTGCTCACTGTGAGAGCCACTCTAAGTATCAGCAAAATGAATCAATGGGCTTGATGATGGCAGCAGACAAAATGCAAGGCCAAATTCTGAGCTGACAGGTTGAAATGGGATGAATCTTGGTGTAAATCTGATGTCCTTCGGGCAGATTATCCACTGTCATTGGAAAGTATACTGCAATTGACTTGGCTGAAGCCAAGACTCAAACCTGCCCGTAGGTCTCCTCAAGAACAGGACTGTTTAATTTGAGCTTGAAGATGCTGAATGTACGTGAGTCATTGCACCATTTATCTGTGAGAGGAAAGGCAAAACCTTAGTCTGGGTACCAAGGCTTTCCCTCGCACTTGTGACTCACTTTCAGTCACAGCACTGCACTTGACGTGCAGAAATGACCCCTATTTTCTCTGAGAAAGAGAATATCTAGTCCTCAAGACAGCTTGCAAGGAAAATAAATAAAACCCATGTGACTTTTTTTGAACAATTGATCACATGGCGTGTTTGAGGCTGGCTTTGCAAAGACAGTTGACCTGTGCAGAAGTATCATTACTCACTACCTAAGTCTCTTTCTCTCTGTGTAGGCAGAATGTTTCTGAGTCTTAATTCATTCATTTTGATACACTTCCTTCTGAGCTGGAGGTAGGCTAGCAGGAGTCTGCAGTAATCCCAGTAGGAAGCGTCTCCATCCCCCTCTGTTTATCTGTATGGCATAAAGTTCATGGGAAGGAGGATGGAACAGACCACATGCTGCTCCCCTGCAGCTGCTGTTAGCAGATCACAGCCAGTCCATACAAAAAGCTGCTGAACTCCAGGACACACAAGCAACTTGTTCAGAGTCTCCATGAGCCTGAGATTGCAGTTGCTCCCTGTGCATGCTTAACACCGTGCTTTAGCTCCTCATTCCCTTAAAGCTTGATAAAGGTTTTAAGAAGTGGAGTTGAAATAACAATATTTGAAGCAACAAACCTAGAAGAAATGATAAAACATTGTATTTATCGCATGGATTTGATACAGAGAACGCCTATTCTGTTGATAAAGGTCTTTGGGGTGCATGTTCCTGTCATATTTTGTGCTGTGTGACTATTTGTTCTCTTTTGCCTTGAATATCTTTTTCACTAGAGAAGCATAAATGTTTTTTGGTGTTTTGAGGTTTTTTTTAATACAGTATTGTATTTAATTAGTAGTGTATTATTGGATTAAATACTGCAATTAGTACAAATCTGGTTTCTCAGGTCACTTAACAACTTTGTTCTCCCTGTCAGACCTACAGTTTTGTTTGTAAATTCCATTTGCCTGATCAGCAAAGAGGAGAGCGTGAAAAGGAACCTGAAGGCAGAACAATGGAAACACAGTTGTGTTACACAAAGAGCTGATGTAACTGAGCCTTGATTCACTATAAGTTAGAAAGACAATTAACATCTTTTAGGCTCCGTATAATAATCTTTGCACTTAAAGAGGCAGGCACCAAGGATAAACTTTGATGAAATACAAGTTACAGCCTGAGATAAATGCCAGTGAGAGCTGAAGGACATAAACACCTCCATTGCTAAAACTGCTCTGGTCAGACTGGGAATTTTATAGCTTTCCTCCACCACTTTCTCTATTCCAAATCACTTCAGCAGTGTGTTCCCCTTTGTGTCCCTTCCTTTAGATATCTTTGGGTAATATTAATTATTCAATTGTGTTAGCGCAATAATAGCTGTCTGTTCCCCCCCTCCCCCCACCTCCCCCAGTGGCCCTTAGACGTATGAGCTCAGTGTAGACGTCCTTACCTGGATATTTGTTCTGGTTCTGGTATTCTCATGGATAAAATTCCCACTACAGGCGCATTATCCATGAGATCATTAATGCAGCTTCCACAGCATGGCAAGCGTGATTTCCCAAATGACTGGGGAAGTTACCAGGGCTGTAGTATGCGTGACTTGACTGATTTATGTTGTGTCTATCCTTCAGTCAAAAAAAGGAAAAATAATTTCCATTTTTATTGCTGACTCTGTAGGAGCTCACTCACGGGCTCTAAATCTTGCCAAAGGCTGCTCTGCATCAGTGTTTCCTCTTATGCAAGGCTTTACCAAAAAGGTACTTCACAGGGTAACAAACACTGTGCACCCCAATTTGTGTCTTGGTATTGCCCCGTGTAAGGTATCTCTGGCTCACTTCTCTCAGTATGTCAAGATTTAAACATTTACTCTTTGGGGTATTTCACTGTAGCCACAAGACTGCTGGACCTCATAGATATGTATTAGAAATTTTCCGTGGTGATGGTGGAAATTGAATTCCAGAAGACCTCTTAACCTTACCTTACATCTGATATTATTAAATGGCTTTGGTTTATATCAACCCTGAGAAAGACTAAAATGGAATTTCTGTGTAATACAGCATTTTATTCCCATGGTCTCTTATAAAGTGTTTTTAACAGGCTGGTAAGTGTTTCCCATGATTTCTGGGTTTGCTTGGCATGCAGCTCCATGAAGGCAGAATTAAGGCTGCTGGGATGACCTTACTATATCTGCAAGTTCAGATATTTTGAAATAGCATCTCACCTTTTCAAGTTCATTTCTGTATTACTATTATTTTATTATGGTAAGATTCTGATGACAGAAGAAAGAGACAAATATTAAGTTATTGGCAATCAATTTAGGAAAGCTCTCTTCAAAAGCATACCTGTGAGGGATTCATCAAAGTGGAGTGATATTGCAATTCTTCAGACAGCTGCAGATTGCAGCTCCTTCAGTTTTAACACAGTAATTTTAGGGATCTGTAAAGCTGAGAGCCAAGGAAAGCAAGAATAAAGGCTGGAGAATGTGGCTTTGTTTTCTCATACCAAGCATTTTGAGTTGGTAAAGCACATGATGTTCCAGCCATCCTCGTCTCTCTTCCTGTAACATCTCATTTGCTGAGATCTAATGCACTATGATTGCATTACGTGGCCAGAGCACAGAAAAACCACAATTTCACCTTCAGAAGTACATGTCAACTAATAGCAGTCAGAAACACATTTCCAAGATACAGGGACCACAAAAACGTGTTTACTTTCTTCTTACGCTTTTAATCATAGTTGAAATTAGCCCTCTTTTTCACTTGGATTTTCTCATGCTGCTTATGGGTATCGTGTCTGTCTTACATGAAGATGAGGAGGGTGAAATACTCAGCCCTAACCTGGTGACAGTTCCTAACCACCAGATTCACTTCCAACCTCCTTCTTTCTCCAGGAGGAATAAACCTTCTACCTGTCCTGGTGCTTGAAGACCTTTGACCCTTTTTGAAGCTGTTGAATTTCCCACTCTCGAGTTATGTTTAATGTCAGATCAAAGCAGAGGGAAAGGTTGCAGCTCTAACAGCTTATTCACATTCCTTAGATGTTTCTAACTGAAGTTCAGCTTGCTTTGGCAGCCCTGCTGCTGCTTGGTGTGTGGTGAGCATTTCTGATGGGTTAGCAGGTCCCTCTCAGACACCCACTGCTGCTCCCGCTCTCCATTAATTTTCTCACTGCTTTCTCTGTGTAGCGAAGGATTTATTCCTAAAATGTACAAAATAGCTGGAGCAGAGATTTTTAAATGCATCAAGTATTAACTGCTTTTGTTTTGGTTTTTTTTTTCCAAGTGATTGCTATGTTGTTCTTGCAACTGTTAAAAGACCATTTTGTTGATGAGAACAGAAGGCTTTTATTTATTCATAGCACTGGGAAGGATTGATCTACACAGAAAGATTAAAAAGAACTAAACATGGTCAAACTGGGAGGGGAAAATGACCAAGAAGGATGTCAGAATTAATAAGAACAAGAGCTAGGGTAGCACTGCAAGTGTGAAGTAACGGCTCATGTGCATCAGCATGCAGGAATGTTCTGGACAGCAGCATTCCCTGACATTGTGATTGGGCAGGCTTCAGGGCAGTCTCCAGGGATGGAGTCAGGAAAGCCTTGGCAAACGCTATTTGGAGCTGGTTTGCTCATGGAGCAGCACCACTGCTCCTTGGTGCTGGGTGTGGACCCATTAACCCACAGCAGTCTGTGCTCTCTGCCTCCTCTGGGTGAGCCCATGGCACTGGAGCAGGGAAGATTTGAAGTGCTTTTCTGCAGAGCCTTGGGAAAGAATGGCACTCACTGTTTCCTTTCCTTTGACAGGAGGCTTACAATGGGTTGTGGACATTTTCACTTATTTTTTTCCAGCTGAGAGCTATAGATTCCTCTTAGCAGGGGATCTCAGAGGAGGTGGCTCTTTGCTCTGGCTGGTAGAGCGCTGCCAGTGCTTTTTTATCCCTGTTTTGACTCCCTATTCAGTACAATCCCAAATCTTTCCTTGCCTTTCCTTTTCCAGATGTTGAATGAAGGTAGCAGTCAGGCTTATCTGTGTTCCAGGCAGTGCTGGGGAATGCTGTCCTTGTGTGGGGCACACAGGAGCTGAAACCACAGCACGTAATTGCAGGGTGAGAGTTCAGATACTGCAGTACACCATGGAATTCCTTAGGCAGTGAGACAACTGTGAGAACCTGGAGCAAAGTCATCCTATGAAACAAGTAGCTAGTGAGTAAACTTAATTCTGCCCTCCTTCTCTAACTCTGTTTCGGTTGTGGGGATTCTCATGGAAAGAGATGAGCTGAGAGACCGCCCTGTAGACACCAATGAGCTCCAGGCAAAGTGAGACCAGTTGTTTCTGACCTCCAGCTCTTCTGGAGTCACTGATCTTGTAGCACCAGATCTCAGAGCAGCAGTGACAGCTTGCTGAGGAAACCACGCCATTCAGTTTTAGCCTCTTTGAAATTATAGGCAAAATTATTGCTACAGCTAAGATGTAACTTTTCCCACGCATTGGACAAGCTCTTGAGCACAATCTTTCAGCTGGACAGTCTATTTCCCTGTGCTTTTTCCCACATTGTTGCATGGGCCTGGGTTGTTTTGGTGGTTGTGTGATGGTACCTCCCAGAGGGACCACAGCTCATGAAGGAAAAAGTCCTCTAGATACACCTCCTATAATATAATGATGCTGAATGTGCCCATAATTGTATCATAGCACAGTGTAGCCCAAGGGGAGTATCCTGTGGCACAACAGGCAGTTGTAAGCACTTTGAGATGGGCTTTATTAAACTGAGGTTTCCACATTATTGTTGTTATTTTTGAGGAGGTCATTACAGACTTCTGCAGCCTGGTCTTGCCCTGGTGAAGTGATCCCTGCAGTGACTCTGCCACTGTAGCCCTCACCCTTCATTCACACTGAGATCACACAGTCCCAAATCTCTGCATGCACCACATGGCATCTTTCAGGTCAGTCAGAGTTGTTTCCATTTGAGAGGAGCAACTCCAAAACAGAAAGAAAATTCTGGGTGAGTGGTGGAAGCAAATACCTGGAGTGTCTCTTGCTCTAGAGGAGGCCACAAGCCAGGACATGGAAAGGCAAGTGCAGCCTTTGTTTTGTTTATGGTGTGAAGGCAGATGAAACAACACTATCAGGCCAGGAAGCAGCTAGACCACAGCAAACTAAAAATAGACAGACAGCAAGGCTCCACACAGCTCGTGGGTCTGATGGAGCACACATATGCTGCAGTGGAGTATTTTGCTTAAAACGTTTGGGTTAGGGAAGGTGTGGGGGATACTCAGAGACATTTCCTCTCTACTCCGCTCAGGGCGATGAGACTTTGTTTCCTGGACTTCACTGCTGATGCTAAAGTGGGGAAAACATAGTCTTGCACCTATCCTTTAGGCAAGGGAGTTTGGAAATTGGGAGGACTGGATACACCTTTAGCACAGATGCATAGGAGAAAGAGCACCTGTAACCAGTCACGTAGTGTCATCTACTGTGAGCTATGGAAACTTGCCAACCACACCCAGGCTGCTCAAAGGAATCTGTTTGTTTATCTGACCCTGACCAATTATAATTTTTTAAGTGAGATTTAATTGTGGTGCAGTGAGGTAAGACAGACAGGTAAGCTTCATGCTATAACCCAGAGCTGGATGCAGGCACTGTTGGGATAGGGAAAGACAGTGCAGATGCTCCTTCATCACTGCCCCTGTACGTGGACATCACTAGATCATAATGTTGGGCTGCAGTAAAGATTGCAAAAGAGTGGTTGTGGTTTCCCCAGTTCCCCCAGTTACTCTGCTCCTCCCAGCTGCTCAACTATTTCCTCACTGCTTTGGATCCACCCTGGAACAATAGGTTATTGAACAAACAACATGTCATCCAGCTGAACAGGATCTTTGGCTTGGGCCCTGGCTGAACTGAGCTCCGTTGTCATCCAGCAGAGCTGTGGTGTGAGCTCTGAGGGAAGCAAAGCTGGAACACACTTTACTCCAGTCATGCCCCATCCACCTTCTGGCATGAGCCATTCTCTTTCCTCACTCCATCAGGTGATGAGAAGAAGGTGCTGGAGAGCCAGCTCCCCTGGCCTTGTTGCAAGCCCACTTTATGAGGGAATCCCTTTTGGCGCACACTGGGATCTGAGGGCCTGGCTTTTTACTCCAAAAGAAATGGGCCGGACAACCCACCCCAATTCTCCTAATTACTCACTGCTTACTAATGAGCAGGGGGAGAAGTGTCAGTGGGTCATTCCATGAGATAGTACATCTTCTCAGCAGCTGCTTCTTGAACAAAGCCTCGCTGTTGGCCTTCGCACAAGGAGGCGTGAGGCTGGAACAACAGTCCCAATGAGCGCGGACACGGCGGCAGAAGGAACAGAGTGCTCCCTTTTGAGCACAATGCCTGAGCGCAGGGCTGTCAGCTCTGGCCACTGTCCAGACTGTGCTCCTCAGCCTGTCACTGCTAACTGTTAACTGTTGACAGACAGACAGCATGACAGAGGAAAGACAGGTCATTCATTCAGGAAACTTAAAAGGATTTTTCTTCCCATGAGGGTTGAGTCCTGGTTTGCCTTCCACAGTTCTGCCGCTCAGAGGAGAGATACCCTCCGTGACAAAGAGGAGTGGGCCATTGAATTTGTGTGTGATGCTGATAATGTTGGGCTGAAGTGATAGGCATTTTGAATGAGTGGTCCCAATAATCAGGAATAAAACGTCCTCTATTTGGACAAAGGGTTCACTTTGGTGAATTGGAGAAACTAAAGGGGAAATAGTCCTGACTGAATTCAGCTCATTTCATCTTACAATCTGTTGTTTTGCTTTTGTTATTTCAAGATTCCGTACAGTTCTCATCTGTACTCAGTCTTTACCTGCATAAATTAATCCCAAAATCAAGGGTCAAATTCTGCTTTCACAGCTGCTCATATAAATACAGGATAACCCTGTCACCGTGTCAGAAGGCAGGTTCAAGCTGCAACTTGTAATTGCATTTCCTATTAGTGCAGGAGGGTTGGCAAACTCATGTAATGTTTTCAACAGCTTGCTTGCTCTCCCATAACCAGCTCTGCAGGCTGTGGGCGTACGTCTGCGTGCAAGATGCTTGAGGGTGGAAGGACAAGGACCAGATGGTTATTAGAGCTAAGACTGAGAGAACAGATCCTTTCATGTTGCCAGCTATGTCTGTTATCCGGGGCCACTGAACAGACATCAAAACTTTGTTCCTTTACTTGCTTCACACTTTGTTCCTTTACTGACTTCCATGGCAGGACATTAGTTCATATCATCAGGGGCTTTGACCTCAAGAAGCATCAGAGGAATCTGTACTCTTTAAGGGAAAGAATAACAAATCAATGTTGTGTATAATATCAGTGGACCTTTTTCGTTAATGGTGTGGATGATGGGGATGGGGATGGAGAGCACTTTCAGCCAGTTTGCAGGATGGAAATTGAGCATATGCTGGAAGGCTGCTATTGACAGGGACCTTGACATGCTGAAGAAAGGGACTGGCAGGGACCTCATGAAGTTTCAACGGAGGTGCTTGGGGAGTTCTGCGTCTGTGCTGGAGTAAACCCGTCCAGCATTAAAGGCTGGGCACTGAATGAATGGAAAGCAGCTTTGTAGAAAAGGACCTGAGGATCCTCGCAGACAAGTTGAACATGGGTCAACATTGTGACCTTGTGGTGGTGAAGGCCACCCCATACTGAGCAGTATTGAAAGATTATAGCCAGCAACCAAAGAGAAGTGATTATTCTCTTCCATTCAGCATTTTTGACACCACATCTGAAACACCGGGTCCAATTTGCTTCCCAGTAAAAGGAAAACATTGACATACTGGACCAAGGCCAGAGGAGGGCTGTCAAAACAATTAGAGTACTGGAGAACAGGATGTATGAGGAGAGGCTGATAAAACTGGGCTTATTTAGCCTTAGAAGAGAAGGAAACTTTAAGAAGCCTTATTTAGGCTCAGAAGAGAGGATCTTGTTGCTGTCTACAAGTCTCCAAGGGAGCGTGTGGTGACAGCAGAGCCATACTCTTGGAGGTGCCCAGTGATGGGATGAGAGTGAAGTGACACAAGTCACAGCAGAAGAAATCCAATTATGTACAAGCAAAAATGGTTTTCACCATGAGGGCAGTCAAATGTTGAAGCAGGACACAGAGAGGTGGGAACATCTCTAGCCTTGGAGATATTTAAATCCAACTCAATAAGGCCCTGAAAAACCTGATTGAATGGGAAACACTTTGAGTAGGGGCTGGGACTAGATAATCACCATATGTCCCAGCATCAATTATTCTTTATGAACTAAAGGGCATCCTAGCTGCTAGTATTTGGGATGTTGCTTCCAAAAATAGAACACAAACGGTTTTGAAATAGGTGAAGAAAAGACCCTCTTTGAAGCAGACTTTAATGGTACATACAGTTAAAAACAGTGTCATCTTCAAGGAGATGCTTTTTGACATTTTCGCACAATGAGAAAAAGAAAGTGTGTTTATTTCCACCTTTACAGGGACAATTTTTCCATAGCAACAGCATTTCATTAATGTGCCAAGCTTTCCTATTGTTTGCCTGATATGTCTAATTTGGGTGAAGTTGTTTCAGGAGCTAATTACTGATGATTCCTCATCTACAAATGTATTTTCATACAGGTGTGGACTTTGTCATCCTATTGAGTTACAAATGACTGTTCCAAGTTACTGAACACTATTTAAAAAGTAAAAGAAAAAAAATATAATTTGTGTATATAACTCCAGTTGGATTAAAACACTATTTGGGTTCCTTCAATACCTTTTTAGATAGATAACAGGAGCCAAAGGAGCACAGTCCAGCTCAGATTAATGCCTATTTCAGCACTAACCTGGAGAAGAGCCTTATTAAGGAGTGTGGTGTGCAAAGAGAGCTCTTATTTGCACGAGCAAAGGCAAAGGATAGGCAGCTTTACAAAGAGAAGTAGAACATATAACCAGTCAATAAACGGCCTAAACCTGCCATTTCATCTTCATTTGTAATGCTCTTTGTGCCCTGCCTACCTTCGAAACTGAGACTAAAATCGTTCTTGCTGAACAGTCACAGTACAGGGGAAATGATTCACTAAAGCTGCAAAACTTTCCAAAACTTCCAATAGAGAATGGGTTTTCCTTATAACATAAGCAGTGGTCTGAAGGGAAGGCTCACTTAAGCTGCATGCATTCGTGTGTTTTGATCAAAATTGTGGCACTCAGCCTATTTTTCACCAAAATTTGCTATTAACAGATTCCCGTGGCCTACTCCAGGCAACCTTACCACACTGTGTGTGTTGGTACAGTGTGAAATGCCAGGAGC
Organism: Orthonyx spaldingii; assembly: GCA_013397795.1. Classification (NCBI taxonomy): domain Eukaryota; kingdom Metazoa; phylum Chordata; class Aves; order Passeriformes; family Orthonychidae; genus Orthonyx; species Orthonyx spaldingii. The sequence continues at coordinate 797,472 of VZTJ01011336.1, forward strand.
TGGTGCAGGGTCTAAAACAACTCCAGGCTCCTTCTGAGGCATCAGCCTCCCACAGCTTCCTGTCCCTTCATGGCCCAGGCTCTTCAGTCAGGTGAAGGGTTGAGACCAGAGTTACATTTGACAAAAAAAAAAAGATGCAGAGGCAGCCCATATACTGCTTTTTATAATTTGTAGTTCTAGTCTTCGTTGTTTGTTTATTTGCTCATTCATAAAGTGTGGCATGTTGTTCCAGAGCTGGAATGCCTGATTCCAGCTGGTGGATTTCCTCCCTGTTGATTTTCCTGAGAGTAGCTCTATTTGTTACAGACCATGACCAGACCTTTTAAGGGACTCTCACAAGTCCTAAAACTAATAGACATATTTTTTAAAACAAGAGATGTAGAGACTTTTTTAAAAACCAAAATGTTCTCTATCAGTACCTGCAAACAAATGCATATTGCAGCAACAAGCGCCAGAAGGAAAATAATCAGTGAACAACAGGAAAAGGAATGTTTTATCAATTCAAATATTCAGGTTCTTCCCTCTTCAGTAAGTCAGAGTATTGCAGAGAAACAGGTTTGGTTACAGTGTCTAGTGGGTTTAAGTTAATTGTGCTTCTCCTATTGCACTTTCATTTTGAATGTAAAAGAGGGCATTTATTTGACTATTAAAACATACTCCTGTTAGCAGCACAGACAGGAAGACACTCCCTGCGTTATCCAGGCACTCCCTGCGAACAGCATCCTTCTGTCTTGTTCACAAGTGGTCCAGGATCAGTTTTTAACCAAGTTTGGTTGCCAGCAAACACTGTTCCAGCTGAGCAGGCTGCTCCAGGCTCTTGCTCCACTGACTTTTAGAAGGTCCTCACTTTTTGTCCCCGTGTATTCCTGCCCACATTAGGGCTGTATGCCAATGTTTTTCTCTTCTCCATCTATTACTTACCCACAACATGTTAGCTCAGAGAATGTCTCTTTTGGTTGTCTGTGGAGCCTGGCAGAACGTTGACATTAACAGATGTCTTTAACTGATGTCTTTCACTTCTGTACCACACATCCCATGGACCTTTCCTTGTTCTACCTCTCCTTCCCCTTTTGAGACATCAGCTGATCCATACTGAGGGATCAGATGCCATCAGCTTTGTCTCTCTCTCTCCTTCGGGGATGGTGCCAGTCGGTGCTTGCCCAGCTGAGCACTGCAGCCTCTCTTTTTTCAGAATGCCTTTCACTTAAAGCCACGTTTATAACGTGATTCTTAAGTGGTTTGGGGATTTATTTCTTAATTGCTTGAGCCTTAATTGCTTCTGTGCCTCTCCACACAGAATACATGCTTGCATCCTTTGAAGGCAGTAGCTAAATGTCAGTAACTTCAGTAGGACCAGGATTTGACTCATAGGTTTTAAGGTTGCTTTTCCTATTTTAGTAAAAAACTAGCATATCTTGGACTATTATTTTAGAGAAGAAAATATCATTTTAGCATTTAAAGGGGTGTATAGGCAACTATAAAATCATGGTTGGTAGTTTGAGAAAATGATTTCAGAATTTTAGGAAATTAACCTTGATAGCTGAAAGCCTCTGGCAGTGTGATTCTCTTCACTTCTGAGGCCATTAGTAAAGTAAAGCAGAACATCTGGTTAACCTCTGGTTCATTCTCTGACCCAGATGAGATTCTCCCCCATCCCAGTAACATTCCTCTTGGCCTTGAGCATCTTCCTACTTTGTAATGACAAAATGAGGATTGCAAAAGGTCTCACAGAACCTAAGGCTGTCTGGAAGAAGTCTTACCTGAAGATGTGTGTGGAGCTCACTTTGAAGTCTTCTGTGCATTCTGGCAGTGAGGGAGCCAGTTGCCATGGGGGGATTTTGGTTTCATAATGCACTAAGACATCAAACAAGAACTCATCAGCCCATTTCTGTAAGTAACAGCCAGTCCTCAGGTGGGAGCATGTCCTGGTCTGTGCTAGCTGTGGCCAGATTCTAGTGACCTACACTAGAAAAGCTCTTTTTCCTAGATTTCTGAAGAATTCTGGATTTCACATCACTTTAGTCTGGCCTATGTTCTGTTATGTTTCAACAGAGCTGCAGTTGTAGCCACGGGTATCTTTTGCAGGTCGTCCTTCCCGTTACTCCTGTGATCAGTCCTGTGTGATTCAGATCAGGATGTGGCTCATTCTGTGTCACAGTAATAGACTATGCAAGAAGGTGTTTGGAAATGCCCACTTAACTCTGCCACAGGTTTATCTTAGCTCTCAGGAATAACACTTTAACTCAGTATATCTCAGGTTATTCATGAAAAAACCTGAATGTGGTGTCAACCCACTTTCAGAGAGCTTGCAGCTGAAAAGCCCTGAGCTCCAAGAATGCAAAACCATTACTGTGAATGGCTCTTCACAGAGAGGAAGATTCAGCCAGTGAATAGAGCAGCTTATAATAAAACATCTCACCAATATTGAAAGGGGTGAAGCAGAAAAATAAGAAAGGTGAAATTGTAACTGTACAGCTTTTCCTTATGTCCAAATTCTAAGCATGTGCTTTCAGAACTGCTAAGGAATGGGCTACAGATGGAAAACAAACAATCAGATGCCAGGTAATTACAAGCTGCTTGACTGGTTTGCTAGTTACACTTCCTTTGGCTGAATTTGTCCTCAGGATTGCACCTGGAAACTTGACCACTTCACCATCAATGCAGAAAAGTTACTGTGTCAGCCGTTCTAAGTTATTCTAAGCCTGTGCTTTACTCCACCCTTCATTTGTATTGCTCCATGAATAGGCATAACCTGTTCTAACCACAAGGTGAGATTTCCCAGAGCACTGAAACTGAAGCCACAGAGCCTGTCCTGTGGCACTCGAGGGTTAATTTCTCTGAAGATGCCGTCTGCAGATTCAGTTCATGGGGAGAGCTGTTATACCCACAGCATCTCTAATGCTGGGATTTATTCAGGGCTGGCAGTACTCTCCAATCCGAGAATTCTTGTTTAGCTACAAAAATAAAGTTAAAAAAAAAAGTGCTGATTTGTAGATGGTACAAAGACTAATGCTCTCAACCCAGATCTCTTAAAATTGACATTCTCCATGCTGCATTTATTTTCTGGTTCTGAATTTATCCAAGACAAAGCCTGCTGGCAGATCCTGGCAGCTTTTCTAATGCTACAGAGTGGGCAGCCTGACCCATCGTGGTGCCAAGTTCATGCTCAGCTCAGCAGAGGGCTGGGGGAAGGGAGAGGAGGCTGAGGGCACTTCTGAACTGAGCCTGCCTGATACCACCTGTCCTTTTGATTACAATCCTACCTTTTCGTGACCCTTGCACCTCTCTTGCCCAGATTTTGTAGAGAACTCTCCCTGAGCTGCAAATGTGCCCTTGCTGGCTGATTGTGAAGTAGCTCTCATAGCCCAAAAACAACACACAGGTCCGTAACCTTCAATAGTTCAACACTTGTATCTGTACATTGTTTACTGAACTGCAGACCTGCCAGCCAGGATTCATTGTCTACTGTCACCCAAGCCATGATTTGAAATGAGTAATAGAGCACAGAAAGCAATAACCTGCCTGTTTGGCCCTGGCTTTTTTGGTAAATATATATGTAGTGAGGAGAATTGCAGCATTGCAGGGGGGAGAGTTACAGAGAAAAGGGTATGAAGTGGTAAAAAGCAACTCAAACAATAACTCTGAAATCAATCTCTACCCAGAAAGGACAACGGCTTTGCTGCAAGATGGATTTAGTAGAGCTATTTTCTGCCCTGCCACTTCCCCGTGACTTCCCCCGTGCACCATCTGAATGCCACCCAGTCATGAGCCAACTGGCAGCATTTATGCTCTGGCACACTGGGCAGAACTGGCCCACCCAGGAATGCTCCCTGCCAGACCTGCTTCATCAGGAGGTTTTTTCCTTAATTGTGTTGCTCCCGGTCAGATCTGGTAGGGTTTCAGTGAGCTACAGCTCCGTGCGGATGTACCCTTTTTAAAAAAAAAACAAATTAAAAAAGCCTGCCCTTATTTCAAATAATCCACCTGCTGCTCACCCATTGAGCTTGTGCAAAGTGGGTATAAAAAGCTATCTGCTCTGGGAGAGTGGTATTTCCTTCGTGCCTTGTCAGGAGCAGGGACAAATCCCATCTAATGAGGGTGGCACTGCCATGTGGCAATGCGAAGGAGTGAAGCAAAAAGGGAAAATCTCTTTAACTCTGTGGGAAAGCTCCCTCTGGACAGGCTGATTGAGAACTGGAAGTGCAGCCCATGGGGAGAGCTGACCCTGAATGAAGGGCCTTGGGATCTCAGGTTTGTTAATGACCTTTTGGCAGATTAATTGGTAAAACACCTTACTGGTATCCCATAACACGAGTCCCTCTTTTTAGAAACATTATTATTATTCATTTGCCAATTGCTTGAAAAATTATATAACCAAAAATTCTGTGCCAAGATTGCTTTGGAATAGAGAAATGCTGTATTCTGGTGCCAAGAATCTCACAGACTAAACAGAACCCACTGGGAGCCCTTGCTCTAGATGGGAACTCATGTTAATTTTAACGTGTAAATAAATTGGATGAAAAATGGGTCTTTTAAATTCTTTCTGTTGTTGTTGTTGTTATTGATGTGGGTCCCCAATGGGTGGTCTGCATGGAGGGGAACCTTTTGAAGAGATCTTGAAAGGAAGTTGTGTCTGTCTCCCAAGACATTCGTCAGCAGCATGGAGGGAGTTCTTACATGACCCAGCTTTCATCTTCTTTTCTTCATGATGCCTAATCCACTGTAGGCAGGGAAGAATTAGGTCTGTCTTTCCCAAGATTAATTGATTTGATTGTTTTCTCAAGCACAGAGCTATCCAAGGCACACGTCTGGGTTTTGCAGTGGAAGTGGCTGGGCTGATGCTGTGCGGGGTGAGGCTCCCTGCTCAGCCACCCGGGTGGGGTCATTCACTTGCAGCACTCTTCGGAGGGGAACAATCAGGAGGGTTGTGCAGGGCAAACGAAACCATCTTTAAGCAAATAGAAGAGCAAGAAATGAATGGCCTTTGTTAAGGAAAAAAACATGGAAATGTTTTCTAGTTAAACAAGCTGTCATTTAGGACTTAATAGCATGTGCTTGTTGGAGAGCCAGCCCACATGCCAGCCGTGCCCTGGAATAAATGGGCAGGGAAGGGGAAGGGGAGTGTGCAGCTCCACTCCAGCGCTGGCTTTTTCATTGAAAATCCTGACATTTTGAATTGGTGCCCCAGCTGTTTTAAAGCTGGAACTTGGATCAGAAAGTTAATGCAAGGGGATTTTCATCCTTGTTTTCAGCTAGGAAAAAATACAGTTGGCACACTTGTTTTTTTAATTTATGAGATTAGAACAAGAGAAGAAAATTATATCTGTTTTTAAAGCTAAATTAAAATACCAGGGAGATTGTGCTTGGCTGCTTGCCTCTTCCACTGGAGGTGAAACTCTAGCTACCATTAGTGATATCTTAAGTCATATGTGGAGAGCAGAAAAAAAGCCCTTCTCTGCTCTTAGATCAGCAGCATATAGATCAAATGAACTTGTGAGGCCCTGGATTAACTCCAGCAAAGTCCATGCATTTTTTTCTGCAGTATCTGGGAGTCGATACTGGTTCTATGTCATACCAGAACAAGCCTTTGAAGACCAGCTCTGTTACTAAATAAAGTCACCTCACCAAAACTTCAGGAAATAATCTGCTCCTCATGAAATAGAGCAAAATCTCAGTGCAAAACTGCAAGAATGACCGTTGAAAATTATAGTGCCTTATAAAAATTATTATAGGCCCTAAATAAAATCCCTTAGTTAGTACTTGATTAGTTAGTGTCTCTGACTCCTTAGAGCCACCATAAATTGTGCTTCACCAATTATATACCTTATATTTATGTTGTGATTTTCATTCCATGGGAAAAGAGATTAGACAGGAATCATTTCATTCATCACCAAAAGAAACTCTTTTGCAGAGGAACTCAACAGCTACTCAGCCATCTACACTGGCTTTGTGCAAACTTTTCAAACCATTGATCCCAGTAGCCTGGTTGAAAAGGGGTTTTCTGCCAGCTGTCTTTTGCTTTTATGTTCTTAAGGGCTGGCTCAGGACGTGGCACCGCACAGGGGCCTGAGGAAGAAAGTGGAATACTGTTGTGAATGTGCTTTGTGGAAGAGGAAGTGGGCTCCATATTCCTCTTTCATGGACCTTAGCTTCACCAGCCGCGCCACCGCAGCTTCCTGGTTTTGTGACAGGAATGACAAAGCTGCCCCACTCCAGGCAGTGTGGGAAGTGACTGTGGCATGTGCAGATTTTCATACTGTCTTGGCCCCTTCATCTCATGGCTCCCAGGAGACACTTAGGTTTCTAGTCCGGCCACAGTGACTGCTGTTTGTAAATGCAGCTCCTTATTTTGCAACACAAACACTCAGATGGGTTTTTTCAGCATGTTTTCATGAGCAACATAATGTTCCAGGAAGACTTTTAAGGAACTGCAGTTCAGAGCCAAATTCAGCAACAGCATAAGAAATGGGCAAGTCTTCCAAAGCCAAAAGAACCGTGTTTGAATCCATTAAAGAAGAATTGGCTCTTAACAGTGACAGAAACAGTTTGCCTTGTCGACCAGAATCAATGACTGCTCTGATATGTACCAGGTCATTTTGTTTGTCATCTCTGGAGTACAGAAAAGATTGCAATTGGCTTTAGCAAGAAGACTGGTTCTCTGCTCCCTAGCAATAAGGCACAAATAATTTTAGTATAGAAAATTGACTGTTGCTTTTTTTTTTCCTAACCAAGACAACAAACAATATATCTCTGTGTGCTCTATTCTAAAAATATCTCAGCTCTGCAAATGTGTCTCTGATGTGGGAGGAGAATGCTTTCAGTTTGCTGCACTCTTTGTGTGAGGCAAGTGAACAAAAACTACCCAGCAAATGCTGAAAGGAAAATGCTTTTCCTAGCCTTGGAAGGGAAGAGGGAAGCTGATGGACTTGTGCCTTCAGGACAAGGCTGTATTTTGGTCAGAGAGAGGCAGAATCCATGTGTAGTTCTTAGTGACATGCTTCATACATGAAACACCCAGGGTGAGAGGTAATTCTGTTGGGTACCATAACTAGTGGTTGTATGATGTGCCTGTGTGGGAAAACCCAGTGTGTTCACTGCATCTCTGCTGGTGGTGCCAGAGAAGGGATGCCCAGGACCACCCAGATGTTGCTAAGGATAAGCACATGTTGATCTGTATTTCAGGTTCTCAAAGAACATAAAAGTGGAAGCAGTGGTGAGAGGGAATCCTCTCCTTTTAGTTCCTAATGGTTCCCATCTGATGTGAAAGTAATCTTCCTGGAAAAGACCATAGGCTTGTGTCAAACTGGTTTTTCTTCCAGTGGAAACCAGAGCTGTGGGAGAGGATGAGGGTGCACAGTGAAGGCTCAGTCAGGTGCACAGTGAGACACTCACCTCCAAGGTTTAGCTACAAAATAAGCACAGCAGCTGACCTAGATGGCAGCTTGATCAGAGTTAAGGGGCCATGATCTATGTCCTAAATCCTAGGACAGCTTACCCTGCTTTCTTGCTGGGTCAGGTGTCTCTGTCCTGGTGCCTCTGCTCTCCACATGCAGCGAAATGAAGAGTAGGTACAGATGGAGGGCAGAAACTTCACAGTGCCCTCTGTGCATCAGACTTGATTTGGTTGAAGAATGGAAAAAAAAAAGGGGAAATCAAACCAGAACAGGCTCCATCACTGTGATAAGTCTGTTCTGAGGGCAAGAAAGATCCTTTGTTGAGCAGGAATCTGCAGGATGATCTCTGATGTGCTTCCTCTGTGTATTTGTTCTGCAAGTGGAACATTTTCTTTACATGTTACTGACAATACAGGCACAGTCTGTTGACTTTTCCAGATGTTGATTGTCCTGCTTTGAAGCTTCTTCCTGTCGTTTTAGTTGTTTGTGTGTCTGAATGGTGGATTCGATGTACTGCTTGTTAAACAAATAATTAAACACTGAGAGCTTTGAAATCCAGTATGTTTAATTAATGAGCTTTGCTCACTTGATGAAAAAGATGTCTACTTGATTCATTACAAAACAAGTATAGTTTTTTCAGTAGTGAACTGTTATGAGAATTTGAAGTATTTACTAGTTCATTAATAATTTTTTCATTAAACCTTAAAAAATCAGCACGCATCAAATCAAGGTTTCACAGAACATTTACTGTGTTGCTTTGTGTATTGTCTCCCCCAAATTCTCCATCTATGTGCTCTCTCCAATCTCCTCCACTGCAAAACCATGCTGCCTTATAGCCTGGGATTACAGTTAGTTATTACTTTTTGATCTTGCTGTACCTTGGACCAAGGTCTGTGGTGATGCCCTGCAGTGCTGGTGCTGTACAAATGCAAAAAAAAAAAACCAAAAAAAAAAAGAGCAGTCCTTGCTCAGAGGAGTTTCAGTAGAGCTCATAAATACAGGCATCAGCTGCAATGCCTTGTGACACACTTCCTTAACTGCTACACTGGCTTCTAAAGCTGAAACACTCTGGAAAACCGTATCTGCTGCATCTTGTGCTTTAAGTTTTATCTCCAAGTCTGAATGCATTTTGCAAAGGGCAGAGACAAAAGCAGAGGCAGGCAAGGGTTGCTGTCTCCCAGTCTATGGGGTTTGGATATTAAGATGAGCTACTGAAGTGGTTCCTTCCCATCATAGTGGGATCTCAGGATGGGTTGTGGCCACCACAGTGAGGTGCCCACCTGGGCAAGCTGCTGCAGGCTCAGGAAGGTCATGGGAGAGGCTTTAGGTTGGCACATTGCACCTTGTGCACCAGAAGTGCCATCCACATTTCTGTCACTGGCATCTCCCTCCTGTGAGCTCCAGACCCAGCATTGTTCCTCTGTGTGGGCCTCCTGCAGAGGGAAGGCATCTATGAGAATTTTTAATTATGTGTTTTTTCCCTAAGCCAAACAGTTGAACAGCAAGTAGGACATACTCTTCTTATGTCTCTCACCAGCAGCATGACCTGTGGTGTGGTGAGAGCAAAAAAAGGGTGAGGTAGGCTCACCTTCCCACGTGTCACAGTGTCCACCACAGGTGAGAAGCCCATTCCATCTCGAATTTTGGGCAGAAAATAGAAGCAGAGGACTTCAGAGTAAAACAAATCTTTCTGAAAGCTGATAAACACGTAATAGCTTCATTTCCAAAAGCCATTTGTCCATTTGCTTCAAATGGACCTGTCAGATTCCAACAAGCTATTGATGAACAAGGCAATGAAAGAAGAGGATCTTCAACCTGAGCTTGGTTGTGGGCTCTAACAAAAATCCTTCATCTGCACACCACTGTCTGTGCTGTAACGTGCTGCTGCCCACTGCTGCTGCAGTGCCAGTGCTAAAGCAGCAAAATCACCTTTTCTGGCCTACAGCCGCTCTTTGGGCATTGAATCACACCATGCTCCAGCTTGTTAAACCAAAAGCTCCAGCACCAAGCCCTGGCAATGGCCCCTCTGCCATCATTAAGACATTTCTTTCTTAAGTGTGGGTCTCCTCAGCAGTGTCTGGGAATCATTGACTTCACAGTGGTGGCACTTCCCACCTTTAACCACTGAAAACTCTTGACACTCCTCTCCATTGCAATTCAAAATGTGTTTGTGCTAAGGGAGTGGTAAGCCTGGAATTCCTGACCTAACCCCTGGCTCTTCCTGATGCTCCCACTCTAAAATCTTGGAGTTATGCCTCTAGAGAGGAAAGCAGATAGTGTTGATGAATTCTGAGGCAGGAGTCAAGCCCTGCATTCCTCCTGATTGTTTCTGCCATCAGTTGGCCAGGGAGAACATTTCACCCTACAGTGGTGGTGTTCTCACTACAATGAAAATGGATCCAAACCATCCCCTTTCCCCCACGGCTGGAAACATCAAATATGTGAAAATCCAAGATACGAATTCTGTCTGAAGAATTACTGTTCCCTAGGCAGATTCCTCCTGTCCTGTCTCTTTGTTTTATGGCTTTTCCGTAATAAATAGGGAGCAAAGGCTGAAAAAACAACATGGTCCATAATTTCTGCTTTCCCATGACTGTAAGCTTTAAGGAACAGCACTGAAATTGGTGAATTTACAGCAGCATAGCTGAACTCAGCATTTGACCTGCACTTCCCATCACCTCATCTTCCGTAGCAAAATGTTCCTGATGACGGTCTGAGGATCAATTCAGTCCTCACCTCAATTTAGGGTCAGGCTCTACTTTTGTCAGGAGGGTTGAACACTTGGAAAGAGACAGAAATACGTATAGTGTGTGGCTTATGTGAAAGTCAGTGTTGAGAACAAGACCAGTGCAGGTATCTGAGGGTGGGCAGGGTGTGCTGCCACACTCACCCTCTGAGCACTGGGTGCTGAGGCACCCCACAGTGTGCAGGGACAGGCACTGCCAAGCCCTCCTCTCTGCCTAATATTCTGCTTGTCTTATTTACTGCATTTAAGGACATGTTTCTTCAGCTCTGATGTGGCCCCACAACCCCAGCAAAAAAGCATTGTGCTGGTGGAGATCCAGCACAGGTCCCCTCATCAGACTGAGTCTGCCCAACAAGGCCGGGGCTGGGCTGCTTATTTCTTCAGGCAGTTCCCATTTGGTTTTTACTGAAGGGAAGGGAGTGTCAAGTTGGACTGTGCTTTTTATTTACATGTTTTTCAGCATATCTCCAATCTGACCAGGATGTAACCTTTTTTGAGGCATGTGAGCCAATGTCAGCTCAAGAGCCTGGCTGCTTTGGAATGGCTTTCAAAAGCAAGACCCACAGCATGAGAGAATGTGGGATTTGAGGAATGAAGGGACTTGCAGAAGTATGCATTTCCAGGGTCACAGGATCTGTTATGCAGGCAGAGTCATACCTGCATGGTTATAACAGACTCCCCAGAGCTCTCACACCCTCAAATATTCCATCCCTGAACTCTCAGCTTCATCTTCCTGTGCAGCCAGTCAGTATTATTTCATCCAGAGAGATGTGTAGCTTTGGAGAGGATCTGTAATCACAGGTGAGATTATGCTCTGAAGTCATACTTTCTGACAGGACTGACTGAGTTGTTGTTCTTGACTCCAGCGGCAGAGCCGTGGTCTGAGCATGCTCGTGCCGAAAATAGAGGGAAGAATTTAGTAACTATGACATATTGGGTCAGATCATCACAGCCTTTATTCAGGTTTTGTTTGAGCAAAGTATGTTATTTTGCAGTGGTGTGCTTGGTTGGAAATGGATGCTTAGACCTCCTAACTCTAGATTTGCAACTTGAAAATACGTGGTTTGGATTCTCACTTTTACAGACTCATGGAAAGGGTGCCTGCAATTAGCTCAGTACACACAGCCTGAGACGATCACTGAGCCACTGCACAAATACAGTGCTAGCAGTGAACCACACAAGCTGAGTGTGAAGCCAGGCAGATGTGAAACAGTCTGACAGCTTCTGGACACTGAGTGTGCTGTGGGCACGTGCACCAGCAGTCACAGCTCTGTGCACTGCAGCTCACACTGCCCTGGTGGAACCAGGGGTCCCTGTGGGAGGGCTGTGATGGGGAACTCGTGGGGCTGTGATTCTTGGGACATCTCTCTGTTGTCGCCCTTGGTGTTGTGTCACTGGAGTGTGGAGCAGTCCTGGTTAGTTCCAGTTGCTGGGGGAGGGTGGTTCCCCTCCTCTTGCACCCACTGTTTTGCCACTGGCACTGTGGGATCACAACAGCAGATTCATTCCCAGCAAAACCCAAAGCAAGTAGCTTTACATCGAGGATGAACTAAAGGCGAAATATCAGAGAAAAACACGTCAATATTCTTGACTGTACTGATGTTTGGTTGTGCAAATGTTTTTCATCTAATAGAAGGAGTCTTTCTCAGCTGGGGGATTCAAACTTGCAATATCCTCATTCACTGGGGAAACAAGTTTGGTTTCTTGTAGGGGAAGAAGGGAAAATAGTAGAATAAAAGACCATGACCTAGCAATGCCCCCTGACTACCCTTGTGCATGGGATAGTATCAAAGCAAAGACTTGCATGGCTTTCCTGTCCCACACGTGCAGACAAACTGCTGCTCAGACCTTGCTCTGTGCTATCTGAGTGGGGAACAGGAGTAGAATAATTAAAACTGGGGTTAAAAGGGCAGTTCATTAAGTTACTAATAAAAAGACCCAAACCCTGCAGAGATTCAAGGAGGAACTTGTCACAGCATTGCACAGGTATTTGTTGGACTCCACAATCTTTACTTTGACTGTTACAAGCAGTGTCACTGTTATGTGGTAGGACCAGGGGAAATTATTCACACTGAGGGCCAAGGAGGTTTTCCAGACCTGCCTCTGTCTCATTCAAAAATAGACCAAAGAGTCAGAGTTCCAGAGCAAGGAGTTATGGCCCATTTACAGACCTGGGCCACGGGGGTTTGCTGTCTCTGCTTGCTCAGCTGTCTGAGCACTGGAGGGAAGGAGAGATTAGAAGCAAGTGAGGCAGCACTGGAGAAAAGAGAAGCTGAAGTGCAGAGTTCTGTTAGGGAAAATGTTCCTCTCTCTGGACTGTTCTACTCATATTAACCTGCTACATTTGGAATTGAATAATAGGCAGATAACACATTTGAGGACCATAAAGTGATTGGACTGGATGTGTATAAAAGTTGTAAAAAGCTCACTTTCCATCTGTAACAAAAACCAGTTTAAAATTAATCCTCTAGCCACACACACGGTTTCACTTCTGGAGATTACCATGACTTGTATTTTAATTTGCTCTTCAATTTGTTTCTGGTCACTGATCCATGGAGGATGCTCGCTGCATCATATTTTGGCAGGAATTGGAGTGTGTGTGTGGAAAGCAGAACTGGTAATATGTTATTTATAATTGATCAGCATGACATGTATGGGTTTTTCTGGCAGCCAGCGTGGCTGATTGCAGCCTTCACTGCCAAAAGACCCAGCCACGGAGACCACCTGGCAGGACAAAAAAACAAGTTTGGGCTTCAGTTTTTCCTAGATGGAGTGAATTTAGTCCAGCTTTTTTTTTTTTTTAGAAGTTCTGCCTAATTTGCAAGGTGATTTTTTTGGGTGTCTTACAAGAAGGTTGGGACATACTGGTTTCTGCTGGTATGAGCACTGCCAGCAGGTGTAACTACCTCTGTGGCTGTGTCAGCAGTGATTTTCTTCGCTGATCACTGGAAGGGGAACCATCCAGCATGTCAACAATTACCAGGCACTTGACCTCCTTTAACAAGGCATTGCCCCTTTGTGTCTATCAAAGTGCCTCAGTGCCCACTGGAGAAGGCCTGAGGACACAGCCAGCAGGAGGGAGATGTTTGAGACCCCCTGTACCCTGTCCCATATGGGTGGGATGCGTTTTCCACTTCACAATTTTCCTTAACAACCTGCATGGAACAGAAACAAGCAAAGGGGCTGTTTCTAAGGCCAAGTGCTATTTCTGATAGACAATAACATGCATGTGTGGTCAGGTAAGCATGCAAAGTGCTTCCCCAAGGTGGTATTAATTTCAAGCCTTTGCAAGCTCAAAATTGCCTGAGGCTGTGCTGGTGGTGGTGCTGGCTCCACCTCTGCCAGGGATGCCACTGTTCCCATGGCAACTCACCATCTCCCATTTTAATCTTCCCCTTCCCTTCCATTAGGGAAGATAATTCCCAGATACAGAGTGAGGAAACAGTGTCCAGGTGCTGTACAGTTTGCATTAACACTCATTTAGGAGGAGGATGCCACTGGATACCTGCCCCACTGCAGGCTGTTGCAACCTCCATCACTTGACCCCTTACCTCGTACAGAGGAGGTTTCCAGCCCACCCAGCACTCGAGGATATCACAAGAAAAAGCAGGACTGTGAATTCTATGCATATCCAGGCCTTGGAAAAGGCAGTGTCTACGGTCCATTAAGTTTATAGCAACTGTATCTAGTCTCCAGAATTTTTCTGTTTCTTGCCAAGATGTTACACAGCAGTTACAGCTGTACAGTGAGCCACCAGATCCAAGAGGATACGATCCCTGAGGCAAACTCCCATTTCCCAGGATGAAGTGACCCATCAGCAGGGCAAGACAGCCCTTCCTCACCCTGATGTTGGAGGTTGCAAGATGTCAATCAGTACTCTTAGTTTTGAAGAGCAGCTAAAAACATGGGAGAATAGAAGTTCAAATTTAGAGGCCCCTTGCAACCCCTTAACATTCTATGATTCTATGATTTTTTTAAAAGAAGTCAGATCATGGACAGTATGGCACTTGACAGCTCTGCAGAGTTTGCTTTGCATTTCTGCAGCACTATTTCTGTTGAGAGATGACTGCAGGAGGTCAAGTTAGGACAGAAACAACCTAACAGTCTCATTTCTGCCAGGTCCTGTCTTGGTTATAACCACTGCTTCAAATGTGTGCTCTCCTTTTCCCCTGCAGTTGGCCATGGGCAGAGCGAGGGTGATCGTATGGTTGTCTCAGATTTCCACGTCTTCATCAGGGACAGCTTGCAGCACATCGACCTCATGAAGAAAGAGCACCCCGAGCTGCCCGTTCTCATCCTGGGGCACTCCATGGTAAGCACCATCCCCTACCCCTCCCAGCAGCACCCAGGACATGTGTCATAGTCGGGTGGTACTCACGTGGATGGCAGGAAATAACTTGTTACACAGCAGGAAAACAAAGCTACAAGCAACCTTCCCTTCCACTTCATTCACTGACTGGTTTGCCAGCATGCTATAACCCTGAGATCTGCCTTGAGTATAGTCAGTCCTTAACTTTTCTACTCCCACCATGGCCCTAATTAGTGCCATTTGCAACAAGGAGCCTTGTTTTTAACAGGACCATTCATTCCTGTGGCTGTGTGGTAAGTCTCACCAGCTCCCTGCAGCACCGGGCTTCCCCTTTCATTTTAACCAGTAACCAGGAGGTTAAGCCCTCCTAAGCTGTGTGAGCAGCATGGAGATGAAACATGAAAATACCCTGTAGCCTCATTCTGTTAAACAACCTAACAGGAAAATGTACCAGGGATTAAGACTGCAAAAACAAAGGCACTGATTTGGTGAACAGATCTGAAGCTGATTCTGACAGCACGGGCCAAATCCCTTTATTCAAGCTAACAGTTTTCCCACTGATGTCATTGATCTGCTCTCCCTGCCTTCCCGAAGGAGAGGAAAATGAATAAGTACTTTGGGATTCAGTCCATGCTCAGCTAAATAAGTGTTCTTGCATAAGAAGGCATGGCATGCTCTGAAGGGCTCCCGCTCCAAAGCCGCTGTAACAAGGAGCTAATTTCCCAGTGAGGTCTTTGAGATGCTTCTCGCTGCTGCTCCATTTAACAAGCCCTTGGTTCTCCAGCAGCGTGGAAGTTCTCTAAATATTTCCCTTGGCAACTAATCCTCTGCAAACTTTCCCGAGCAGGCCCACCAGATCCCTTCCATCCCCACCCTCGCCATCAGCCCGTCCTCATGCGGGATGGCTTGGCCTGGCTGGCGTTCAGCTCCAGACCACGGGCTGGGTGTTTGCTGTCAGGCCCTAGGCACAGCACTGTGGGGCTGGAGGGGCTGGGGACACTGAGGAGGAGAATATTTAATCCCCATTAATTAGTGAAGATTTTCACATGCCAATGGCAGCACTGCTGTTGCCCAGGTTACCAGTGGCACAGCACGGAGCAAGCCCGGCTTCACGGTGTCTTCCTGATGCAGCACCAGTGTGCCAAGCTGATAAACCTCAACTTAGTTTTCAAGTTCCACCTGAACTACCACTTCAGGCATTTTCTTCTTACTTCTTAGTCCTTTTAAGTAAGGAGGACACAAAGCATCCCAAGGAGCTGATGGACATTGCATGGAAAGTTGAGTTCAGTGTGATGTGAGGGTTTATAGCATGAGAACATAAGATCTCTTCTCCCCCACAAAAACCAGACACTTCCAGTGCTCTGACTCCTCCAGCCTTCCTTGCTGACCACACTGCACTCTCAGTGGGGCAGAAGTAATTGCTTGCTTGAACTAAACCCCTTCCAGTAAGAGGATTACTATACAAACAAGATGTTAGCACCTGTATTAAGCTGTGGGCTGTTATTTTGCATTGCAGGGGGGAGCCATCTCCATTCTGACAGCTAGTGAGCGGCCCAGTGAGTTTTCAGGCATGCTGTTAATCTCTCCTTTAGTGGTAGCCAGCCCAGAAGTCGCTACTCCCATCAAGGTAAGAGCAAACCCGCGTTGCACATGGTCACCTTGCTCTTCTGCAGAAGGAAACGTGTTGAGACCTCTGGCCTTGAAATGCAAAACCCTGCTGGGATTTGTGCCACCCAGATGCCAGTCAATACTTTTCTTCTAAGTGCCTCCCCCACAGTTCCACCTGCTTTTCAGTGGGGAAGTGAATCCTGAACCTGTCCAGAAAAAACCTATTGAAGCAAGAGTTGGGTAATGGTGGTAGCAGACTGTGCTTTCTTCACCTCACCTCGTGGCAGCCCACACAGTGCCGTCCTTTCCCTTCCTCTCCTACAGCTTTCTTCCTGACTCATGCCGAGTCTGGTATAGTTGCAACACAGGCTGCTGGCTAATTCAGGCCGGGGTTATTTTTGGCATTTTGGGGATGGCCGATTTCTAAACAGAACTAGAGCTCCTGGGTCCCAGAAATCCTTTATGGGCCTCAAAAGAGGCTTCCAGCAAAAGCATCACTGCCCCATATGCATCCCATTTGGCTTGGTACCATAAGTGGTTCTTGTTCAGACCATCTCTTTTGGTTTGCATTTAGGCTTTATCTCCCCTCCCATTCACATCTGCCCTCCAGAGCTGTTTCTGATCCACAATTGCATTGCCCAGTTTGCCCTTCCCCAGGGAAGTTCTGCAAAGCGCTGAACCACAGCTCTCTCCTTCTTTCTGCATTTTTAAAAGAATAAACAACAGTCCTAAAAGAAGCTCAAGCAAAGGGAAGGAGCAGCTAAACCAGCAGGAAGGACAGAGCATCTCATTCCCATGGGAGTTGTTCCTTTATCCTTTCTCCTTAAACATTTCTCCTAGGGCTAGCTTCCTGTTTTAATTTACTTCTAAGCTACTTCTCCCTTTTTTTTTCCTTCTGTGAGGAAGGAGACAGATTTCCTCAGCTTTCAGTATAATCCTGTCCCACCTTCCGCTGTAGCCAAAGCCATCTATGGACCTCATAAATCATTACAAGCACCAAAGGGTGCTTTCTAATCGCCTCTCTTTTCCACTGGAGAAAATGCATTAAGACCTCTAGCCTTAAGATGCAAGACCCTGCTGAGATCTGCACCACCTGGATGCCAGTCAATACTTTCCTTCTAAGTGCTTTCCCATACTCTTACCTAATTTTAAGAGGAGAAGTGAATCCTCAAGTCATCCAGTCCAGGTAAACTTATTTAAATAGGAGTCAGAGTACCAAAATCTTGTTTTAGGAGGTTGGTTACTGATTCTTCATAGCTGAGGCTACATCTGGCATAAGTGTCCCATGAGCACCAGTGCCCCTGCTTTTTCTTACTTTGGAAAGGGAAAAAGAATAAACATTAAGAAAAATTAATACACAGTCTGAATATGAGAGAAACTGTTAACCTTTTCTTTCTAATCAAGGAAAATGGAGAAAGACTGCTATACCTTTACATTTTGCTAGATGCTAAACCCTTTCTGAAACAAGGTCTCACCAGTTCTGTGGGAACTAGCATCACTGTAGTCTGGTTTGTTGCAGATCTGTACCAGATGTTGTTTTATTTCAGTGTAAGAAATAAATGCAATGATACATTATTTAGGTAGGAAATCCTATTTTCTAGCTGAAGTATTTTGGAGGTGTTCATAAGGTCTCTTTCCTAGAAAGTCTCTCGCATGCAGTATTACAAGAGCACAGTCAGTTTCTTTCTCTTTCAAATCTATTGTTGCATCTCAAACCTGATAAAAAATTAATTATTCCTGAAATAGCTTTGCTCTGTCACACTCAGTTGAAATCAGTCCTGGAGTTCAAAAGGTATTTGCAAGAGGAGGGATTGAAAACAAGCAGAGTATTCCTGCATAAGCCACATTTTCCCATAAAGCTGTGTGGTTTTTTTTCCTCTGAGAGTCAAAAAACATTTCATGGTGATTGTGCTTCTGAGGAACAAAGGCTTAGTTTTCCCTTGGAATTGGTATGACTTCTCAGCCCTGGGCCATTTCCCAAGGACCATTGCATTCATCCCTTTGCTGGGGAAGTTTCCAGCTGAGCAAGAATTTACCTTGGCCTGAACAAACGAGGGCTCAAGGCAACAATAACATCGAGCCAGATGACACACTGGGTCCTTCAGACCCTCTTAGAAATACCTTCCCTGGCTGCCGAGCCAGCCCTGGCAGCAGCAGCAGCACAGCGTGTTTGCAGCCTCTGTGCAGGAAGATCAAATGCTGCTCTTTGCAGAAACACAATTTCATCAGTGCCCTAAAAATCCTGTGTCCTGATGGAAGCATCCAGTTGCAAATCCAGTGGAGTGAGAGGGATCTTGCTGCCTTCCCCCTTTTCTTCTCAACTGACCTGGATGAAATTCAGCTCTGAATCTTCGAAATTTCAAAGGCTGCAGAGACAGGAGTCACAAATGCTGGCAAAGGGCAGAGCAGGGGTGAAAGAGCATCTCCCACTACATTTCTGCTATTGAATGCTTTGAAATCAGGTGGGCAGGACAATCCCTGAGGAAATATTCCCTGGAGTTTAATCCTGTACTGACCCTCAGCCTATTGTTTAAGGACTCACTACACAATATTCACTCTTTACCTTTTGTGTTTTCCATTTCACCTCTTGCTGATTTATTGCATTCCAACCTGACTGGACATTATGTTGCTCACTGTCTTTCAGCCTGAATCTGCACCCAGTAACACTGCAAAGGACTTTTTCTAAGGTATAATCAAACTGAAAGAAAGTACTGTATTAAAACCCCTTTTTTATTTTTTGCTTTATTCTGTTCAGATTAGCATGATAGTAATCAGGTTCAGAGCCCATAATCCTGCCTAGGATACATGAAGGTGCATAGCTCAAATCATCACTGCCCAGAGTTAACATGAAATGAAGGAAACCCCATTCCTGCCTGGATCATCTTAAGCTCATATCTGCATTGTGGTGTAGTAAAAATTAATTTTGCTGACACAATGTCATAGCCAGTGAGGGGCTCAGTATACTGGTAGACAGTGACACTGATTCCTACTCATATCTACCCCGAGGTACACACGTGTTCCCAAACCTGCTCTGAGTCTACTGCTTTTCACTCCTGGATGACTTTGACTTCAACCTTGTGTTATTCCTCTAATGTCATAATTAGTCTGTCGTGTGTCATCTGTGATCTGAAGTGCCAGACAGTGCTTCAGAAGTGATTAGGTATCTGCAGAAACAGAGGGCGCAGGGGACAGCCTACCTGCAAGTGTTAGCTGTGAACACCACAGGGCCACGCAACAGACCAGTGAACACTGAGTATTTTCCGACTTAAGCGGTGATCACTTAATTAAAGGCAGCTATCAAAGATCAGAGCAGAACTCTGCTATCAATGTGCTTGTAGTGCTATTGAAATGAAAGATGTTACCCTTTCTTCTGCCAGCAGTTTCCAGCCTGGGCTGCTCAATGCTTTTTGTGTGTTGTTCCCAGGAGACGTGTGAGCAATGGATTCCCTTCGCCAATGCATGCACACTTGGCTGTTGTTTATTTACAGGTTCCCTGGAGAATACGCTTATCAAAACCAGTGCAGCCCAGGCAACTCCTGCAAGTGGCACCCAACATCACTTACGCACTGCAGCCTGAAATCAGAGCTGTGGCGGCAAGGAAAGGGCAATAAAACACCAAAAACCAGCCCTCCAAGAGTTGGAAATTACCCTTTCCCAACAAAGTGCTTAACGGAGGCCTTTTCAGAAATTAACTTAAGAATGAGGAAGAGGCACAGTACAATGAAGTTGTGCTGTTGCATGTGGACGGACAGCTGACGGCATTTCAGTCTAGCACACCCACTCCCTGCTCCCAGGAGCAGTTTAAACACTTTTCTCGTTAAGAGAAATGTTTTAAATATAGGACAGATCTGTCTCCAGAGTTAGCTGACAATTGTCAACTGTTTAACTCCTGTGCTGACTTCCATCAGCTCAGGATTTGGGCCTCTATGTTCCCTCTCTTCCACTAACTGGCTCTTTGACTGCTTCCTTTCCTCTCCCACAGGTTTTTGCAGCAAAAGTGCTCAACTTTGTGCTCCCAAACCTGTCACTGGGATCGATAGATCCAAACGCAATTTCCCGGAACAAGAAAGAGGTAAGAACATTAATGCTGTTTTACATCACTGCCTGGTTGGTATCTTGTCCCAGTCCTGCCATTTCTCTTTTAGAAAAACCCACAAGTGTTTTGCTCAATCAGGAGGGCAAAATGTGTGCTGGTGTAAAAAGGTGATGTATCTCTGAAGCCAGTGGAACTGACTGCACACAGAGGACTGGGGGACAGCAGCTGTTCCTCCCTGGAGTGTGGCTTGCACCCACAGCTGCTCTGGGTACCAGATGTGACAGAGAGCTACAGGGGCAGTGGGAAGCACATGGGAGCCTTGTCTTTGTCTCTCCTGCACCACCACCACTCATTACAGCAGCAAAACCCAACTCAGGTCTCAAACATACTGCTAAAGCCAACCTTTCCACCCCTGCTCTTTGCAGTGAAATCATGCAGCATTCCTGGAGATTTGTTTTCCTGCTTCCAAACCAGGATCACGTTGTGCCAGATGCATTCCAGCAGAGGAAAAGAGTGTGCTTGAGCCAAAGAACTTGTTTGCTACAAGGTCTCCTGGATCACACTCTGACACTACAGCCTTTCCAAACAAATGATATATTCATGCTGCCCCCAAGAATAATACTTAAAGGAGCTGCAGTTGAAGCAGCTGTTGTAACAATGCAGCTCCAGCCTCAGCACTGTGACTGTGCATGGAACTGGCCCGGGCTTGAGTTTTCATAGTGCCACAATAGCCTGGGACTCATCTCCCTTTCACACTCACTGCTGGTAATAACAGTGGCAGCCTGTTCATGCCACCAGTGCAAAAACAGGTGTCATTGCAACTGCTGCAACACCACCTAACGAGGGCTTCTCCCTCTCACTGCTGTGGGAGGAGTGAAAGGAGAGGGACAGAAACTATAGGTGAATGAAGGCGCTCAGGCCAGATCCAGAACCTGGTGCATTTCAGAAAGCAACTTGAAATATAGAAAATGGCACTCAAGGGTGTCTTGAGAGCTTTGCTGGTGCAGTGGTCACTTGTTCCCGTGCTCCCACGCCAGCTCACATCTCACTGGCAGATGCTGTAATTTTCCCTGCTGTTCATGCAATGGTTCACACCCTAACTAGGAGTTAATAAATTGCCTTTCTCTGGGGAGGCAGCTTGACCAGCATTAGAATTAGAGCTGAAAGGATCAGGGGCAAAGACGATGCCAGCAGCTGTGAGTGCAGTGCATCCAGCCTCAGCATATCCCACATCTTTGGCTCTCCTATTCAGAAAGCTGGAAAGCAAAGAGTCTCCCAGAACAGCCTCAAGGCTCAGGGTTGTTTCTTGGCACTGCCAGAGGGGTTTTTGTTCCAATGACTTTCAGTTCACTTATCTGTGAACAGGCATAAGATTTCACTGTGTTGGAGGTGGAAAGATCCAAGGAGCTGAGGAAAAAAAGACAGGACTAGCATGGAGCGAGATCATGTGCATCCGCTGATGCACCGTGGGACATATGCTCAAAAGTACCATATGAGGCTGCACAAAATATGTGCTTGGGAAGAAGGCTGACTCCAATCTAGCTCTAGAAACCTGTTCCTAATTACATTCAGCTGCCATGACTTGTTGCATGTAATTCAGAGAAAAGGTTTAAATTAGACAATCAGTTCACTAAAATGACACAGAGGACAGTTTCCACATCTACATTTGTATTTAGAGGATAAAAGCAGTCAGTGCTCTGGAGGAGGAGAGGAATTGGAGAGCTTTATTCCCTACCTGAAGAGTGAGTGTGGCTGCGACCTGTGGGTCTTTGCCTGCTTCTGCACTGATTTGTTATGTGACACCTGAACTCTGCTGCAACTGTGTTTAAAGGATGTTTTGAATTTAAAACGTTTAAGGATGTTTTAAATACACCTCCAAGAACTGGATCCTCTGCTGGAAGATACTACTGCTGCACTCGATAGCTTTGTAGGAGAGAAGTGATGATGTGGGGACGTCCTGAATAATAATATAGTAAGAAAAGTGTCAGAGAGCTCCTGAAATTGGTGCATAGTATTGACTGAGCACTTCCGTGTTGCGGTGATGTTAGGAATCACCACAGCAACCACTGGACATACTTTATAATAAATGCTGTTGTGTTGTCTTTCTAACCACGTATTTGCTGCTGCTTCGTCTGCTCTGTGATGCTTCGAGTCCCTAAAGCTTCCTTGGAGTGCTGTTTTTCCTCTGCCCTTTCCCTTTCCATGGAGCAAGAGAGAGCCTTTTGCAGTGGATAAAAGTGTAGCTCTGCCTCATTGGAGCCTGCCTGCGATGGAGAGGTCTTCCAAATGAGACAGCAACCCCCTGTGTGCTGTGCTGCCTTCTCACCTGTCCGTGAGCACACAGCTGTGGGTAGCGATGTAAAGAGCTTTCCTGTCCCCCTTCAAACACCAGGATTTGAGACTCCACGCACTTACTGAAGACAAGACAGCATTTTGGTCCTCTGGCTGCCTCTAAGCACACTCCACCCTCCGTTTGGATTCAAGACGCTCAGATTTAAAGCACACAATGTGCTGGAAACATCCATTATTTATATGTTACACATACCCTCCTGCCAGACCAGCTTTCTGTTCACTAGAAACATTTTTGGGACAACATCCAAGAATTTCTTAATGAGTTTGTGTTCCCAGAAAGCTGTCTTCAGGGTGTGGGGACAGAAACACAGAATGATATAGAGATGTTTGTTTGATGTTTGCTGCATCAAACACAAGGGAGACAAAAGAGAGCAAGAAGCAACCTTAAAAACCAGTCACGTTATTCCAAGGAGGAACGACATCACAGTGGCAGGAAGCTCATTACCCCACTGGTCTTTGTTAGCTGCTGTTGACTTATGGAATGGTCCCCCTGACTTTAGCCTTGTTCCTGCAAAGTCCACGTAGGATGAGACTGCAAGGGGAGATGCAGACCTCTAAACAGGGTGATGTGATGCAACAAACTGATCATTGCTTCTGTCTTAGAATTACATAAAAAGAGCTGTTGTGAGAGACCCTGGAGACCCTTTTCCTGACCGTGTCTGGAAGGAGTCACAGGCCCTCCCAGGATCACCTTCTGTTCGTGCCTCCTGTCTCAGAGCTTGGTGCAGCAACAACAGCTTTGGGCTTGCAGGGTTGAGGATTGTAGCCTGCAGAATATGAAGCCCATTCCCTGTCTTTCCTCCTTCCCCAGAGAGCTGCTGCTTGGCACTCACCCCATGCACTGAGCATTAACTCTGACAAGGATTCCCGCTCATTGACTGGCAACAGGATACTGTCCCTGCAGTTCTGATCAGTCTGGGTTGGGATTGGGTTAATTTTTTTTTCTCCTGCCATCATCTACTCAAAAATATTTGTTGGCTGCTCAGTAGCTAAAAAATCCCCATTCTTTCAGACAACAAGAGAAAGAAAGAAACCCATTAGCTCATTCTTCTAGAATTTATGGGGCTGGGGAGGGGCTGGCTCACATGAATTCATCAGCACTGTTTTACTCCATGGGAAGGGACTTTCTGTCAGTTCATCCACCCATCCCATCCTGAACCCCCCCTGCAAAGTCTCTTATATATTGCATTCAATTAAAAAAACCAAACCCACCAACCTAAAAAATAATAAAATCCACCCAACTCAAAGCTGTGTTGCTTTAGCACAGCACTATGACATAGGTCCAGATCAGGCTGAAGCCAGTTGCTAAGTGGCCAATGCAACACAGTGGTTTTGCTCAAAAAGCTGATGAAAAGTCACCATGTTTGGCTGAGAATATCAGGGTAGACCCAGCTGCCAGCAGGAGAGTGAGCTGTACCCCACCAGGCACTTGGTGTTCTGGAGGTCAAAGCTGAATGTTTTCCATGAGCACATTCACAAGGGGACAATTCTTTCTAAACACAGGCAGCTTCTAGTCCTGTTTGAAGGACTTTGGAGAGCAGGGAAGGTACAGCTGAACAGCGTAGGGGATGGAAGATAGAGATGGAGGTTTCTGCACCAAGTTTGTTGAGCACTGGGGTGGTCCATGCGGAGCCAAAAGGACTCTGTGCTGTTCACCCTCTGCTTCCCAGGGCCATTAGCAGGAGCAGAGGAGGTTCAGCATGTCTCAATGTCTCAACCACAGTCTCATCTTTGCCTGATGTTGCCTCTTACAAGCAGTTTTCCAGACCCTCAGCAAGCACTTGCTTCTTTGAAAGGGAGATACTATGTGTAATATCCTAATATGATGAGCTGTGATGATTATCTTTGTCTTCCTGCCAGAAATTACCCCTCACTTCAGAGCAGCCATGATCTTTCACAGAGACCAAAATACAACAATGGCCTTAATCAAATCCTAGAAACATCCACCACACCCAAGGATCCCTAAGTGAGTTTTATGACAACTTGAGTTTTTTTCAGTCTGACTCCAAAACAAAGTGGAGTGGCTGTACAGCAGTCCCTCCCTGCACCACCCTCAGTTCTGTGGGCTGGCTCTGAAGGGTGTCAGCCACTAATAGTCCCAAATTTCCCCCCACGTCTTCTTCGTGCTGCGCATAGGGACAGGAACCATGGATTCAAACAGTGGTGAAGAAAGTGATGGGGAAAGGCTTGTGAGCACCAGGGTGCCTCACTGCCACCTCCATTTCCAGTGTGCTCCAGCACATTTGAGATGACAACAGGGGGAACGGGCTTCAAACCCTCTGGCAAGTGAATGCATCCAGATGGGAAAGCCCCACCACGTAGTATTCTGCCACCCTGAGAATCTCATCTCACAGGGAGTTGAAGGCAGAATTCACCCCAAAACCTTTCTGTCCATACTGTCCTACAGTGCTTGCCTGTGCCCACACCTACACAGCTACATGTCCTGGGGTGGCCTGGGGTCACCTCCTGCCCTCAGGGCAGGCACAGGCAGAAGCAAAAGGACCTCCAGTTAATGCCTTCAAGGTAGAACTTGAACAGACCCCACTGCCTGTGAGGAGAGGAGGAGACTGTTTTCAGCTAACCTATAAATAACCATCATTTCTATAAACATCTGCCAGCATTGGTAGAAACTGGAGGCTGTGCCAGAGACCAGCCCATGATCAAAGCATTCTGGCAAATACTGCGATGGTGGGGGCTGTGTGGGCCGTCTCCACATACAGTATACAAATATTTACTGTAGATTTGCCTGCTGCAGCAACTACTCCTTCCTAGCAACTTTCTGCACCAGCTCTTGTGCATTTTTATCCCCTCACAGTCTGGCTGAGCAAGTTGTTGAGTACTTTTTTTTTGCCTGCCATCTAATACCATCATTTGCTGCCTTGTCTGTCACACTTTGCAGCCAGAGATGACCCCTTGGCTTTGCAGTCACGTGTCAGTTGTCTGTAGGTGTAGGGCATGGTCTCCACCCCTGGATAGGGAAAGAGAACATTTGAGCCCTCAGCAGAGATGATAAGGGCCTGGAGAACATAAACTTTCAAATAACACAGTCTGAAGAACCCTCTGTAGAAGAGACATAACATTGGAATGTCAGAAGGGCACAGCAGAGCAGAAAAATGCAGGCAGGTGCCCTTGTGAAAATGGTCTTTGTCCCACACTGGTTATTTCCCTGCAGGAGTTCCTTTAAAAGAGCTCTGGGTTGAATATTTTGTAGTGGTGCAAGAGAGAAGTACACAGCATAGAGCATGTCAGGGTGTGTGAGCAGTGCTGGGAAGCCACAGCACCTCGACCTTGACTCTGACGGCAGGATTTCCTGAGAGAGTAGGAAATGACTCTGCAAGCCAAGGGAAGAGACTCATCACTGCCAGGCTGATCTGCTTTTTCTCATCTGCATGAAATATTGCTAATCTTAAATGGCCTCTTTCTCCCTGCCAGATGGAGTCTTACACCTCTGATCCCTTGGTCTACCACGGTGGCATGAAGGTCTCCTTCGTCATCCAGCTGATGAATGCCATTGCCAGAATTGAGCGAGCCCTGCCCAAGCTGACTTTGCCCATCCTGGTGCTACACGGCTCGTCCGACAAGCTCTGCGATATCAGGGGCTCTTATTTACTGATGGACACGGTGCAGAGCCAGGACAAAACCCTCAAGGTCATCTTGCTTTCTTGACTGCTAGGAGATTATGCTGTCAGTGCTGGCCTGAGCATGAGTGACTGTGAGGGGTAGGGAGCCTGCTGACCTCCAGAGAGCCCATGGATTGGTGAGGCTGGGCAGGTGGTAGCCCCTTTCACCATGAGGTAGCCCAAGCTCAGCCCTCCCTGGGCTCGGTGTAGTGGCCTTTCACCAGCTACAGCCAGGGTGGGGGTGGTGGGTGATCTCCAGGCCTGTCCCAGTGCTGGCTGTGTACCTAGAGGGAGTCTTGGACATGAAGCAGCTCAGTGTAGAAGTAGAGCAAGGCTCATAAGCAGGTAAAGCGTTGACCCTAAAAGCTCTTCTGAACAATGCAAGCACCAGCCTTACCTCATGTCCCAGCGTGTAAAGGTGCAGGGAGGTCCTTCCAAAACGCTGGACAACAAAAGCCATTTCACATCTGCTCATTTCAAGAGAACCACAGCTGATTAACCAATTGTTAGCACATGAATAAATCTGAAAGAGAGACAGGGAGACCAAGGGAAAGCTTTTGTCATCAGAAAAATAACTGGATAGTCTGGGCATAAAAGGAGTAAAATTGCACAAGGCATGATGGGAACATCCCCCATTGTCCTTTACACTCCAAGGGCATGATAAGTATTTCCTCCTCCTTAGTGGGATAAGAAGCAAGAAATGGATGGGGCTGGGACATGCATTATGTTCCTAAAGGGCAGCAGGGTGCTCTGGTACCCACAGATGTCAGGCTGCAGTGCCAACACCTTCCTGCTTGTCGAGGGCCAGCACCACCAGTGGTGTCTCCTTGATTTCATAACTTGCTGCTTCTCAGGAAAAAACCTGACAAGTTGTGAACAGGGTGTGTTGGACCTGTGGGTGTTGACAAAAGAGGACTGAAGGCTGTTTTGTTCATGCAGATTTATTTTTTCCGTGCTAATCTCTGCTCTCTCCCTGGTTGCAGGTGTATGAGGAAGCCTATCATGCCCTCCACAAAGAGCTGCCCGAGGTCTCTACCTCTGTCTTCACAGAAATACTGACATGGATTGGCCAGAAGGTCTCAGCAGCTGGGGAAACCAGCCATACTTAAGAGCAATTGCATTTGAAGCTCTTACTGGGGGTTTCTGGGAATAGATGTTTTTCTTATTAGAAATCTCTTGGGAAAAGACCTAACATGGAGGGATTCTTGGGATATTTTATCACACACAGGATAAGGGAGGGTGAGGGGAGAGGCACAGGGTGGGGCATCATTTGCTGATATAAATGGCCATTGCTCTAATCTGCAGAAGAATTGATAGCTGTGGGATGCCCCTCACCCACCAAACTTTTCCCATGGCTTCCCCTTCTCTGCTTTCGCTAGGGTGACAGGGGTGTGATTATACTGCAATAATTATTGGTATGTAAAAGAAATCAGTATCTTCCACTTAATGGTTTTGATGCCAGGTGTGTCCCTTGTCCCCACCATCCAGTACCTTAAAAACCCTGGTCCTCCAGAGGAGAGCACTAACAAAGGTGCTGGGTGATGAGGAGAGGCTAAAGATGGAGCTGACAGCTCCCTGAAGGTGAAAGGCTGATTTTCAAGATCAGCCCCTTTGGATACTACCTTTTTAAGCAGACCAGGCCAGGGGAGAGCACAGAGATGCCACCCTGCACATCCTCTGCGAGTTTGCACTCGGGGAAAGCATGTTGAACAGTGCTTTGATATTCACCATCAGAGCAGGATCCCAAAGGGAAGAGCAGGAATGTGGAATCAAACCCACTTAGCACATTCAATTCCCATGCTTTTCCCCATGTCAAACCCCATCTCCTCTGCAAGATGAACTATTCTGTAAATATTCCTAGGGACAGGGTTTTTTTCTTCCTTCCCCTTTTTTTTTTTATTCTCCCTTTTTTTCTTTTTGAAATTAATCACTTGTGCTACTGAAACTGAAAAAGCAAAGTCAAAGTTATAAGAGAATATAGTAATATAATATATGATGTATATAAAGGTGGCTGGAAGCTGGGAAAGAAATGGGAGGAGAGTAAAGAAGGAGTTAATAATTCCTTCTCTTGGCAAGGAACAATGTTGTCCTACCAGGATCCGGTCCTCTCACCATAACTTTACAGTCATAATCTGTTGTTTTCCTTCATCAGTTGGAAAATGTCCTGAAAATAATGCTAGAGAGAAGTGCAGAGCATCTGGTGGGTGGGGAGTAGCAGCGGGTGTCTTCATGGTCCACTGGTTTAGCAGGAGACCCACAGCATGAGCAGAGATCCTGTCCAAGCTCATCCCAGTCTCCTCCTGATCAGCCCTGGGGTAGATCACTGAGGGCTCAGCCCTTTAGGACACGTGGGGATCTGAAGGCAGAGTGTAGGGTGTGATCATCCATCCAACCTCTACCTTGCTGTGCTGGGGCATCCACAGACCCCGCTGTACAAGCTGCTGTGGAGAAGCTTGAGGACTGGGCTGTGGTGCAGGTAAGCCAAATCCTAGAGCTGCCCGAGTCTCTGCTAGCAGCAGGGTGAGAGGAAAGAGTTCAGAGCCTGGATTAGAGCAGAGACATTGTACTGACACAGCAAAAGCTGCAGAGTGCTGACAGAGTGGCTGTGTGGGCTGGTTTATCCAGCATGATAGCCCTCAGCATGAATATACTTCTTGGCACTACCCAAAGGGACGGGGTTTAACCTGCACCTCTCCCTCTGGTTTTTGCAAGAAGAGAATGCAAATGTTGCACCATGAGAGAGTGGGGCATCTCCCCCGGTGACAAAGCAGCCCTTCCTGCCTTCCCTGGCAGCAGCAACAAGCACCTCTGTGTCTTGAGGTGCTGTCCCCAGGGCTGGATCGCTCCTGTGACAGGGGAGTCACCCACCTCTTTCCCCTTTGGAAGCAGTTCTGGCAAGGTTCAGGAAAGGGACCTCTGTGCAATAACAGTCAGAATCAGGGCTCGGTCCCATTCAGTCCCAGCAGCATGGTTGGATGAAAGATGTGTGGATGCAGGTTGTGTCCTTGCAGTTGCCCTGAGGGGCCCAAGTCAGGGAAGCTCTTTTATACAGGTTGATCCAGGCACTTTGGCATTTGTATTTTCTTGCCTCTAAAGAGAGGAACGAGCTGTAGCTCTCCCAGCAATGCCAGCCTTTTATTGAAATATTATTCCAGTGCAATCAGCTGTTCTCAGCAGCCCCTGCTAAACCTCTGGTGACACTTACTTTGGAAAGGAGCAACATGCAGGTCCCCTGCTTTCCATCTTCCAGCAGCCTGTCTTGAGGCAACTTCTTTTGCCTGAGCAAGCTCCCTCCTGGCCAGATGCTGCTAGAGAAAGACAGCAGGAAAGGAAACACTACAGCAGGGATAAATCTCACCTGCTTCTTCAGCTGGAAACAAGTGGGTGTGATCCAGAGGTGACAGACGTTGCGGGGGTAGTAGCAAGATGATGACTTAAGGATAGGATTTTTGAAAGCACTTTTCTTGAGGAAGTCAGGAGGAGTAAATCAATGCCCACATTCTTTACATCCCCTCCAAACTGACAAGCACTTTGCAGGAGGGGAGAGGGAAGTGACCCTTCAGCAGAAAGGTCAGAGCCCGTCTGCTCCCTCCAACCTGGCTTCAGGCAGAGGATAGTCCGTTGTCAGTGCCTTCGCTAAAATGTGTCCTTTTACCCAAGAAACATCTGCAGCTGATCAGAAATAAAGGGAAACAAATTACACTGATCTGGGGAAGACTTGTCCTTCAGTCTATAGCTAAGCTCAGCAGTGGCACATGGCCTGGGAAGGCTGCATTTCAAAAAAAGGTTAACAAACCTACAAAGAACAACAACAACAAAAAAAGCCAAACGACCCCAAAGCCATGGCACAGCAGCAGGTATTGCCACCCTCAGCCAGTTTTCTGAAGAGTTAACTTCTGAGGCAATTAACGCAGGGAAACCTATCCAAAAGAAACTGGGCACTGCTCACGCTGACCCCACACACCCCTGGGCCAGCTGCCGACCAGAGAGGGACCACAGCTCCTTGGCAGGTGGGGAAATGAGTGCAGAGGGGAGGAGCCAGGAACAAATCAGCCTGGGCCAGGTGAGACACTGATCTGTACATTTCAGCTCTCACTGCTGTTGCTGATCCCTTCCCCTGCCTGTAAGCTCCTTTATACTGACCCAGTTAGGTTTCACCAAGCCCCGGAGGAATTCTTTCTTGGCTGACCAGATTAGCAATGAGCAGAGCAGCTGCTGAGGGAAATGTAATTACACTCTATTTCCAGCTGGCAGGTACCACTTGCAGGGAGCACAGCCAGCCTTATGAATGTTGCTGTGCGGAGCCGCACCAGAGCCTGGTCTGCCTTGGAGAAGGTGGCACTTGTGACTGAGCAATAGCAACGTGTAACTACTGTATATATCACCTCCTGTAGCACTGAGAGGCCATTCCCCACTGCCTAACCCATCACATTTTCTATTTAGCCTGGTTTTTTTATACCACTCAGCACACTGCCAGCATAAACCTGCTGGGATCACATTTCCTTTTACAAGTAATTCCTGAGGTTGTCTCTCTTGTTCTGCTGTGTTCCAGTTCAATAAAATGCATTTATATATATATATATATACATATATAAAAACATATATACATACACATGTATTTTCAGTGGAAAAACCATATACAAGTTTAGGATTCTTAAAGGAATACAATGTATATTGCAACTAATAATAAAGTTATGTTTTCTGAACAGAGCGTGTCTGAGGGCATCATTGGTGACCATTCCAAAGCCCTTCTTACACCCCAGATTCAACACGTGTGGAGCTGGTGGAGGAGATGCAGTAACAGGCAAACTCAGCCTGCTTCAACACTTGGCTCCCATGCTTTTACAAGCCCATTAAAATGTGATGTTGGTCCTGAACTAAACCCAATTCCAACAGGAAGCATTTGCACCGTGGCTAGGAGCAACTGCTGATTAAATCCTACATTTTGTCCCCATCTGTGACTGCAGATCAGGCTGGGGAGTGGTTTTGATGCTTTCAGCTGCCAGGCAGTGTCCAGATGCTGTAAGAGCTCCTGGTCCATTCAGCCCCACAGTGGGTGCTATCAGAATGCCCCATGTTGCAGAAATGTCCCCACTGCCCAGAGACTGGGCTGGGCCAAAGAGCAGTTACAAGGTGCCCTCCTACTCTCCTCCCCATGCACATTTCAGGACAAGTCGTTTGTTTGTAAGGGCTCCCCAGCCACTCACACTCCAAAACAGGTGACTACTGCTGCAGACAGGACAGTATGCTCTTGTGCCAGCCCTCTGGCCAGAGTCATTAGCAGCACCAGACCCAACCTGCAACCTTCATCACCTCATTTCATCTTCCTTATGCCTCTAGTCACTAAATCAAGACAATAACATTCACCTTCTGCAGCCCGGTGCAGGCTCTGTGTCTGATCACACCCAGCTCACCAGGTCAGAAGCTCTGGCCAAGGACTTTGATGCACATCAACACAGACAAGAGAGCTGGGGCTTCTCACCAAGCCAGCAGGCACAGCATGCTAGTAAGGAACATCATTAGTAACAAGATTTGCTTTAATACCGGCAAATCCACAGCTCTTTCTTCTGTTATTTTGGTGGTTTATTAAGCTCATCACAGTTTTGAGGGTCACTGGAGGGTGCACGTCGTGGTGCTGGGACAGGGACTGAGCACCGGAGGGAGGGGACAGTCCTTCACAAGGCTGGGAGCAGCACCAGCACAAAGGAGCTGTTTTGGCAGTGCACTTCTCCCAGTGTCACCACCTGATGCCTGGCAAGCTGGCACAGCCACAGGTGACCTTCCTGTTTTTAGCCTGTGCTTCTACTCTGGTCCTGTGAGTCTGCAGGAACCCTGAAGCTTTTGCCTTTTTCTCTTCCCTCAGCCTGTGCTCAGTCTTGTGCTATCCAAGGCTGGCTCAGGGGGTTGCTACAAGGTGGGGATCAGCCAATGAATGGTAAAGCAGGAGCCAGAGCAGTGCCAGGGTGAGGGGCAGAGCTCCTTAAGAGTCCGTTCCAGTCACCCTGGCAGGGACAGACAGCCTGCGTCACCATTGGGACACCAGACAAGAGGTGTCACAGTCACAGTGCAGCAGGGCCCATGCCTCTGTCAGCCTCTGGCACCACACAGCCCACCACCCAGGCCAGGCTCAGGCACTGAGAGCAGTAAAGGCTGCAGCTCCAGTGAGTGCTGAGGAATTTTAATTCAGATCTGCTCAGCACATAACCCACAGTGTTTCACTTCCATTTGCTGCTGGTGAAGCATCAGACGAGGGATGAGCACATATGAGCACAAGTCTCCTTTGCACACAGAAACAGGGCAATGCTCTCCCAGCTTATCCGTCTGGGATGCTCTCTTTCCCCAGCTGATGGGGAAGCTGCTGTTGTGGAGCTGCTGCTCACCTTCCTGCTGCTCTCCAAGCAGCTGCCTTATTGAACAAAACCACCACGACTGTGAGCAAACACTGCAGAACCCACATCTCCCAACAGGCACAAGCCAAACAACCGGCCTTCCTGCGGCCACCACTCTTCGGGAGGGAGGGACACAGGATTAATTTCCCTTCCCTCCCGAGGAAACTCTTCGGTGTGTGGAAACATTCCAGGAATTCAGATGAAAAACAATTCCTAAGAGATCAATTAAGAGTTTGGATAGATTGCATGATATGTGCTATCCAAAGGAAACTTGGCAAAGAAAGCTACTTGGCCTGGGGGGGGATCTGATGGGAGGGCAAGATGTCAAGCATAGAAAACACTTGTCTTCTAAGAAAACACACAGAGACAAGAATGGCACAGGGGATGGAATGGCAGCTCGGGGGCAAAGAACACATGGTACCTCCTCAGTTTAGGAAGGTCCATGGCCGAAGGCAAGCAAACCTCTGCCAGAGCACAGTAAACCCCAGCATGAGACAGAGCCCTGGGAAGAGCTGGGCTTTCCAGCCCTCCCAAAATCAGCAGCCTTTCTGTGAGCATCTTGTCTTCGCTTACATAAAAAAAATGCAATGGCAACACCAGCAAAGCTCTCTGCAGGCCAACACAGTGAACCCTGGAGCAGGAGATACCCACATGCTAGAAATAAACAACTCTGGTTCCCCATACAGAGGAAAATTAAAAAATCAGCTTTTCCCTCCAGCTGGACTGCAGGGTCAGCCTCATGCTGCAATGACAGCAGTGAGCCACCCTCCCTGTGGCTGCACAGGGCAGCCCTTGTCTTTGTCACATCAAAAGCTTTCAGGGCTCACCCCATGCACTTTAAACACCAAGCCCTCTCCTCCCATGCTGAGGCTGCTCTGTGCCAAAACCCAGCTCGGGGGCACTCGCGTGACTGGCGAGTCCTGGATCCCCAGCAAAGGCCGGACTTTGCACGGCAGCCTGATGTGCCCCCTGACTGCAGCACCACGGGCACTGCGGTCAGCAGAGCAAGAAGTACTGGCCCCTTGTGTGCTTCGAGACTGGAAAAGCTGTTGTTTAATCGCACGCCTGATTGGAAAAGGTCACAAGATCAGGAAAGAAGAAATACCATCTCCCCTGCCCCCAGGAAGACAAGGAGCAGTCACTCCAGGAGCAACGTGGCCAGAGCCAGCACCCTGAACAGCACTGAAGATGCTGTGCCCGACTGGCACCCAGACCAGAGAAGCAGCACAGCAGAAAACAACTCACCTGTACCATTTTCAGCTTCTCAAGGAGAGCCTTTGGAAAAGGGAAGGAGATTGAACTTGCCACCAACAAACTTCTTTTGAAACTCCTGGATAATTTTCAGTTTTAGATCCAGGGAGAAGGGGGATGGAAGGAGTTCTAGAGAGCAGATTGCTGGCTCCTGTTATGGAAGCAAGCTTAATAAAATTCATAGAAATATTGGTGGTTCTGCCATGCTGTGCCAAGAATGTGTTAGAATAAAACCTTCTGAGCAGAAGGGAGAGATACAAAGTCAACTTAGCCTTGCTGTGAGATGAGCCTTCATCTCCTAAAGCACATCTTTAGCAGCAGTAACTAACACACCGGCTTGCCTTCCCCTCAGAGCAGGTCTCTGCACAGCCTGCCTCATACAGTTCATCACTGTCACAGTCTTGTACAAATGGTACTGGGATGATCCTGGCTCACAAAGAAGTGATAAAAGAATAAAGAGGGAGGCATTTTTCCTTACTGGAGTTTTAATGACATCACAGTGTAACACAGACCAGCTTGGTTTCCTCCTTGATGTAGCTTTCCATCAAGTTATTTTGGACCAAATCTACCCTACCCTGAGCCCATGAACAGAAGCATCTGGCCACACCACAGCACTCCCTTCACCTCCATTTCCTAACCCAAGCAACAGCCTTGCCTTCTGCCATACCAGCAAGCAGAGCAGGCAGACTGCTGCTGTTAGGAGCGAGCAGATCTCACTTTCCAGTGCTGCTCTTTCCCCTTGAGCTTCCTCTGCTGGTAACAGGAGGAGGGAGAGGAAAGCTCTCACACTTATTTTCAGAGCTTATTTTGGGAACTGGCAGCCAGACCCTTGGGACCAGAGCTAGTTGTTTGCATGGTACTGACTCTCTTCCAAGGCTTTCTTTAATCTGCTGAAATGCCCTTCAAACCTTGCCCTGCACTTGTAAGCTTACAAAATTAACCACAACCAGGAAAAGCAAAGGGCATGTCCATGCTCATCCCCTTTTCCCCAGATGCTGATCACATGTAAGACTGAAGTTCATAGCTTGACTTTGGCTTAAGGATCTGCATGTCCACAGCTGCACCCCAATGTGGCTGCTGTCCCCCAATTAATTGCCCCTCTGCAGCCCTTGCCTTGGTTATTGCCAATAATCCACCTCCAATTTTCAGCCTAAAACCCTTCTCTTTGTCCTTGTCCCTCAGCACTTCCTCAAGGCAGGCAGCAACCCCAGCACCTTTATTCAAAACTGGCCCTGACTCTGAAAAATGGTTTGCTGGTGTGGCCTCTCTCATCTTAATAAATTTGTTATGTCAAATCTGTTTTAGCTTAGAAGATAAAACAAAAACCTGCTGCTCAGCACACTCACCCCCTAAGAGCAGAGAACCAAGCCAAGCCATGGTTTCCCAGCACCAGCCCTAGCCAGGATCACTCATCCCTGGGAGCTGAGGACAGACACATTCCAGCTCCCAAACCTGTGAGGGGCTTTGCCAGGCTGCCCACAGCAAGGGAGGAAAATAGTGTCACCCTGAGCAGAGTCTGTCAACGCACACCGACTGCGAGCTGCTACGTGGGAAGTGCCATCTCCAGACTGACCATGACTGTACAACACGAACAGCTCAAGCCTCTTGCAGAGCCTCAGCCTTTACTCCAGGCTCTCGCAGCACAATGCTGCTCCTTGTGTGCACTGTTTGCTGAGTCCCAAAAACCAGATTAAGCCTTGAACTTTTCCAAGCCCTTCCTTCAACAGCATTAGTCACTCACGTTATTAGTATCTCCTCTCCGAAAATTGCCTGTTCCTACACAGAGCAACAGGGACAAGATGGATGCTCGTTCCCTGAATGCCAGTCACGCTCTGAAGTCAACAGGGGCTGCACAGACAGCTCAGCTATTGCCTTTCCCCAAACAATTTTAGCCACCCAGGCATACAAGAAAGCAGAAAAGAAAACAAGTGCCCTTGTCCTCAGAGAGGAAGGACTGCCCAGGCACTTCAGCAGTCACGGTTTTGGAGAAAACACAGGCTTCCGACTCCAGGAGTGCACTGAACAAGCCAGAGTAGGTAAGCACAAAGGCTGAAAAATCTCCATCCTTGGAGATAATGGACAGTCAGCAATGACAGGGGCACAAGACGACAAGAAGAAAGGGGAAGACAACTTACCTGTCAGCAACAGCCCAGAGCAATTTCCCGAGACAAACATCACCTCCCTGACACACAACCATGGCAGTGACCGAGCCTGTGCCATGGTGCTGCTAAAGAAAGGGAATCATCCTCAGAGAAAGGAGACAGTAAAAACAAGTTAGTGCTTCACTCACCTGTCCTGTCAGGACTGTGCAAACTGCTTGGAAGCCAGGCAGGGCAGAGCCAGTCCTTGGCCTGGGTAAGGGAAAATGAAGTAGCCCACAGAGCCCTTTCAAAAATGAAGCTGTGCTGATGATGTCAGTCAGTAACAAAGAGACCACAGCCAGAGCAGATATAGTGAAATAGACTATTTTATTGCTGCACACATGCTTACACATTTCCTCTTAAATATAATGTCGCTCTGGTAAATTTTACAATCTTCTTAATTCAGCAAGTGGCTTGTAGTAAATAAAAAGGACAGAGGCAACAAAACACGGGAAGGACACCGGCAACAGAAGAAAAATTAGAAGGTTTTTATTTTGTGATAAAATTATTTGCAGCAAGAATAAAGTGAATTCAAATCTAAGTTTTGTCCTGGCTCATCTTAATTAGAGGGTTTGCCTGCATGCTGACCATCTGCTTATGCATGCTTTTGGATAGCCCTATTTTGCCAAAAGGGATGGGGGGTGGTTAAAGGATCCCGAGTAATTGGACAATCTGACAGGCCTCACAGATGTGACCACTAAGTGCACGCAGACAGATGAGACATTT
Source organism: Orthonyx spaldingii (assembly GCA_013397795.1). Taxonomy (NCBI): domain Eukaryota; kingdom Metazoa; phylum Chordata; class Aves; order Passeriformes; family Orthonychidae; genus Orthonyx; species Orthonyx spaldingii. The sequence goes on from VZTJ01011336.1 coordinate 834,044, forward strand.
GCTTGGAAGCCCACGTGGGCTTGCACTGCTGGGGAGGCAGATCAAAAGGCCACGCTGACCTTTTCTCCCACATGTACAACTGCAGCCTCACTTGCTCCACGCTTAAGGATGCAGGAATGGAATTATTCAAGAGCAGCCATATGGAAAATGCTTCCCAGTGCTGCTGCTCCTCCTCTGCCTTCCTCCTGCTTTGCCCACTGCCAGTGTCCATTTGCTTTAGCAGCTGAGGCATCTGCAGAGAAAAGCATTAGCACATTCCTTGATAATCCTGCTTCTGCACCTTGCTCAGTACAAGCAGAAGGCAAAGGCCATGTCCCGTTCTCCAGTGGCTCTGTGCAAGCCTCATGGGCTGTCACAACCACTGCTGTGGAAAGCCCACTGCTAAGATGTCAGAAGTGGAATTTCTGCTGGAGGAGATGTGATAAACTAAACATCCTGTCTATGTTATCTTCAGCCATACTCAGAGGAACTGAACCAGCTGGGTTAAGCTGTTGGTTCCTGTAGCAGGCTTTCAGGAGCCTGACACTCTACTCAGCAAGAAAACAAGCAGTTCTCCTTCCACCCTTCTTTCTCCAATATATATGGGACTTCATATTAAAGTTTCCTCAATAGCCCTTCCCCTCCCCAAGTTCACGGGGATGCCTTCACCAGTGCAGTTGTACTGGGCTCTTTAGTGGTCCTGTCAGACACACTGAGCTTAGAGGTGGACATGGAGGTGCATGCCACAAAGCACACAAAACATGCACAGCTGCTCTCCACATCACCCTCCCAAACAGAAGCACACTCCTGCAGGGGCACATGCTCCACCCTCACCCTAATATGACTCCAGAGAACAAACCACAACACAACTCCTTGCACTTCTTCACAAGGGTTTGGAAACAGAATTGAAGCACATGCTGCTTCAACAGCCCTGCCACCACCATTCCCTGCCCCAGAGACTTGATCTGCAAGAGACACCACTTAAACCCAGATGACAAAGTGCATAAGCATCTGGGGTTCAGTTACATCAAGGAACCTCACCCCTGCTCTCGCTGCCCCAGCTCGATCCCCAGCTTCTGTTAAGTGCAATTCAATTCTGACACATGATTTTGCCAAGTCTGGCTTTCCCCAAGCACAGTGGCCAAAGCTCAGCGTCCCCTCCTCACAACTGAGTGCAGCCTGCTTAGTGCAGGTGGTGCCCAGAGCCTGCCCCTGCACCTGCCAACAGCTTCAGTGCAGGACAGCTACAGGCAGTGAGGGTGCAGCTCTCACTTGCTGTGGGGTATCAGTCTCTCACCTGGTAAGGTTAGCAAAGAAGAAAACCCCATCCTCCCAATACAGCCACACCTGAAGCAAGTCCCTGCCAAACCCTGGATCTCCAAACCCTTTAGCCATGAGAGGCACCACCACCATTACAGAAAACAACACCCCGAAGCTGCAGGGGATCCTTGCCCAGTTCCCACATCACATAATAAAAGCACACCTAACACAGTATATTTCAAGCTCTTGCCTCAGGAAGTGACCAAAATGTTTGTGTGAGTTGGTCATGGCAGCCCAGTGCCTGTGCAGGATTCTCCATGTGCTTCACTCAATGCCTCTCCTCCCTCCCAAAGCAGAGCATGGAAAAGTACTCCCAGCCTGTGCCCCGGAGACCCGAGACTGTCCTAACACACCATTCCAGAGATGGACAGCTCCAAGGGCAGCCTGTGTGGCAAGGCAAGCTTCATGCAGGGTTATCACCTCCTGATTAGTGCCAAGGAGAAGGAACACCATTACCCTCATTAGCAATCCAGGCAGACAACACGAGATAACACAACCTACTGCAGAACACAGGTTCAAAAACATTCATCAGTACAAACAGTGAATTTCCTGCAGAACAATGAAGCTACAAGGCTCAAGGCTGAGCAAAGCCAGAAGGTCATAGAGTTGGACAGCAGCCCTGTGAGAGACTCAAAAGGCCCCTTCCCTTTTAAAAAAGATTTCTGGTGACCCCTCTTTCCAGACCCACCAGCAAGTCAGCCTTGCCCTACCACAAAGGACAAAAATAAAGAGAAAAGTGCTGTTTCTTTCCCCTCTTAAAAAGGGCTGCTCTCCCTTCTTTTGTGCATTGAAAGCTACTGCTTTCTAAGAATGGAAGGATTCTGGTCTCTACTGTATTCCAAAAGATGCTTGTTCAGAAAGCAAAGCTTTTAAATTCTGAGCACTTCAAAACAATGAAAAGCTAGGGAAGACCTGGAAATCACTTTGTTTTGGTTTTTTTTCCATCTAAGTACTAAAACAGTAGGTGAAGACAGTGCCTTTCACATAGCCAAGTACCTCTGTGTCCCTGTTAGGGAAGCACTGCCCACTTTTGCCAGACGTACAGTGCTGACAGTGACAGTGCTGGCCTCCTTTCCCATATACTTATTAAGAGTTTAATCCAGTTTTCTTCCTCTGCTGCTGGTAATTCAACAAATATTCTGGCATGAGCCAGTTTCAGAAGTGTGTTGTTGAACCACAGAACAGGATGGGTCCTAATCCCAGGCAGTAGGAAGTCCCCAGAATGGTTCCCTCATCATTCCCAACAGCTCCCAGTCTCCTCTCTGCACTGTATTGTACACAGGAACAGGTACTGACTTAGGCTGAGCTTTGGGAGCTACTTCTGAAAGAAGAAACAAAAAAAACCAAAGTAAAACCAAACACAAACCAGAAATGCAAATGTCCAGACACAAATAAATTAAAAAGAAACCATGTCTGAAGGTGGATGGGAAGGTGGACAAAGAATGGGAAGCAGGACATTCAGACTCAGATGTTCCTGCACTCCGAGCCAACGCAGTGAGGGCTGTGCAGGCTGCATTTGACAGGCAGGGTTTGCACATATCAGCACTCGAGCCCTATACTGGCCAGGAGGTTTTCTAGAGCTTCAAGTTTCTGGTTGGCTTCCTCAATGGCACTGTAAGTCTGCACGTTGCTGGTGATGTGGAAGCGGATGTCATCGACCAGAGGGATGGAGTCAGTCTCCTGCCGCTCCTCCACAGCCTCCGCATTCTCCTTCACAGCGGCCACAAACTCCTCCAACTCCACCAGCTGGACCAGAAGGACAAGAGAACCATTAGGAAGACAAGAAGACAAGTAAAGAGATGCAAAGGGTTGGGATAATGGTCTCAGACACCGTTAAAGGATCCCACAGAAAAGAAAGGAATGCTAGGGTACGTGGAGACCCAAATCCTCCTATACACACCACCTGGAGATGCATCCTGCCATCCGTCCAAAGGAGGCAGTAATATTCCAACAATACACAGTCTCAACTGTAAGCAATCTGCACCTCCAACAGTGCCCTGTAACACCCTCTAACTAAGCATCCCTGGTTCTGGTATTGGGGCACATGCACATACACAATATTCCCCCAAAAAAGGCTCCCTGGCAGGAACCAGGAGATATTGCCAGACACTTTTGGGCAATGTCTTTTAGCAGAGAAGCCAGTGGGTGTTTGTGCCCATTTCAGAACTGGGAGCCACAAACGACTATCCCCCCTTGACTCAGCCCCACCACCACCTGCAGCAAGGCAGCTGCTCTGCTCTGCAGTCAACCTGACAGAATTGGGTCACCCACGAATGATTCTGCATCAGGTTCCCCAGGAACGCGTGGTGAGCTGAAGGGTGAGAGGCAGCTCCCATCTGTCTACACTACTGAACTCTGCCTGGGCACAGCAGGTTGCTGAGCTCTGCTCTGCTACCACACTGCCAAAATCTCTCCCTGCTGCCATCAGTGCATCTCCACAGGATGCTGGCAACCACTGATGTCTGAACATCAGCTGGGGTGGCTCTGTCTGTGCCAACACCCTTAAGAAGGCACATTGCCAGTGCTGGGTCCAAGGACTCCCACTCAAGCTAGAGATGGGGAATGCAAGGGGAACACACAAGCAAAGCCCTACCCTGATCACTGCTTGGGATATTCAGCAGCTTTCAAACCCTTTTTCAGAAGCCAGAATCTGGGTATGTGCTGGTGAGTCTGTCACTCCCAAGCTCTACACTGAACAAAGTAAGAGCCCCAGAACCATTTCCTTCGTTGTTTTCTCATGCCAAAAATAATTTCACACCTTTCAAGCTGTAGGTGAAAATGTCACATTCCCATGTGAACTGTATGAGCCATTTATAAAGATCTGTGTCAGCATAAAAACCCTTCATAGATTCCAGTTTATCCTTCCATATGGCAACTTTCTCCAAGAGTCCTGAGACTAAGCTATAATCACTCAGGATAACACTTAAATGGAGCCCTAGAAGGAAAACTTCAGTGTTAACTTCATTACTTCTCGCTGTTTGACAGCAAATTATCCCCTGAGCAAACCCCTACTACTTGATTTGTCATCCTGGAGAAGATTAGAGGTCACATTGATTTCTTCTATCTAGAGCATTATGCCAGGAAGAATTTCCCCCAGCAAACACCAAAAAACATTTCTTGCACAGAGCTCACATTTCCTGCACACCCCTTTGGGTTCTCCAGGCTGCAGCTGGTGTATTCAGGCAATACCATGGCTACTCTGGGTACAGTGGCTGAAAGTTCAGTGAAAATCACCTGCCCCTGGCACTTGCAAAGCTTTTGGGCAACTTTTTCACCCCACATTCCACAGGGATGTGCTAGACAGGGACCAAAATCTGGCTTATTGTGGTGACATCAGGTACTGCCACACTCCTCCTCTGTCCTAACTCAGCATGTACTTTGTTACTTAACTGCTGCTCATTTTCAGGACACACATTAATCCAGAGAGGACAACCATTAACTACAGACCAAAGTGCAACCACTCAATCTGTTGTGTCTCTGGCTCAGATACACGGGCACACGTGGTCCCTGCCTTGGGCAGTGTTTCGGTACCTTCTCGATGATCTTGGCCATGTACTCTGTGCACTGGTCCTCCAGCCGGGTCAGCTGGAACAGCTTTGCAATCCTCCAGATGCTGACGATGTTGTCCTCGTCGAGGATCTGCGCCAGGGTCCTGCCACAGAGGCGCTTGAGGCCGGGCAGCAGGTACATGTCAGCCACACACAGCACGTCGTAGGCGTTCTCTGGGGACAGCTGGGGATGCACAGGGGAGTCACTGCCCAGGCCTCAGCACGCTGCTCCTCGCTGCCAAACTCATGTGTTGTTTGTCCCACTACTGGACAAGTGCTAACAGCAGCTCAGTCTTTTAGGCTGGGTCTCCCACTCGGTTACCACAGAGGAATGAAAAGTGCAGCAGGGAGTTTCTGATGCTACAGGTAACCCCTCTAGCTAAGCACAGGGCAGTGCTGAAACACCAAAGTGCACTTGGCTGCTAAAAAATGTTCAGTGTGACAATGGCAGGAGGGCACTTTCACCAGACATACCTCCAAGAGACAAACAGAAGAGGCTGGCAGGACAGAGAACCTTGTCCCCACATTTTTCCTCCCGTTTTATAGTGCTGGACTTGCATTTTGTGAAAAATATGCAAAATTCTCTTAAGTTTCTTCCCCAAAATGGCTCTGCTAACTCAGCCAGCACAACTTCCCTGGCACAGGGGTACACTCAAGTACAGAAAATTGAACACAAAGTAAACTGTAGATGAGGCCCAACTGAGTAAGAACATATTTTGCACATCAAATACCAGTGGAGCTCTAACATGCATTCAGACTGGACTAAATTAATACACCAGATGCTCAAACTGAAACTGTTGTGAATGGCCTTTAACATTTTAAGCCTCTTGAGCAAGAGAACCACCTTCCCATTTCACTCTTGCAAGTGATCTGAGGATAAAAAATGCTGTAAAGTTGGAGACACCATCTCCAGCTTCACTCAGCCTCTCTCCCCTGGCCGGGCAAATCCTATTTTCATCAGCCATCTGTGTCACTAACCTGTAACTAGAGCCTCTCTCTGTTCCTGCTAATGTGAACTGCAAAGAGCTCAGTTACCCACATCCACTGCAACAGTGGATCTGCAGGACACAGCATGGCCTGGCTGTGGAGGAGGCGAGGGCCCTTGCATTTAGAGACCAAGCCACACTGGTCTGGATGGAGGAACGGTAACTGGTGCAGCCTGGCCCACTCTGCTGATAACTAGTGAGCAGCAAACACACTGCTATGCACATCTATACGTGAGTTGTTCACTCTGACAACCACAAACAACTGAGTGTTTCCTTCCTCCACAGCTGTCTGCACCTGTGTTTGGAGAGACAGCTCCCAGCAAGTGACCCAGCTGTGTAACACCCTGCAGCAGCTGGGCAGAAGAATGCAAGATGTAGCAGAGCCATGTCATGAGGGTTGTATGCACATGGGGTAAAAAAGCTCTTGGGGTTATTAATCAAGTGCTGCTTGGTCCCTTCATAAGCTGAAGGAACCTCAGGAGCTGGAGGTGTTTGAGCCAGCAGTATTGATGGTTGCAGCTGCCAACTGCTTCATCAAGGACAAACCTGGCAAATGTTCCTCCAAGAACTGCCCTCGAGCCTACACAAGTATTCTGATCAGCAACCTGTCTTTGTGCCTGGAACCCCCTATGTCCTCTGCACACACTCTTCCCCCTAACTGCAAACACTGTCACTACAGCATGGCAGAGAGACACCATAAATCCTTTGTAAAGAGAAACATGGAATTGAGAGTGCTGATACTCAGCTGGAGAAACACAGGATATGGAGAACTTGCCACATGTAAATGTGCAACTTAAGCTATATTCCCATCTTCCTGACCATTTTTCTGGTAGTTTCTCATGACAGGTGAACTTTCTGCAGAAGCTCACATCTTGGCTGCTTGGTTTGAAACCCAAGCTATGCACCACTCTGCACATGAAACATGAGTAAGATCCTTATAAATCCTACACATTGTTGGTCTGTCCTCCTGACCCAAGTCCAGACAGGGCAGCTGAGGCACCCCTTGGAAAGGAATAGCTGTTTGGGAAACATCCTTCTTGTGAGTCATCATGAGGAAGGCAGGCAGACTGGAGAGGTGCAAGGGAACAGGGTCAGGCTGCAGTGCAGTCACAAGGTCAGGAGGATGAAGCAGCTTCTTTCCCTCTCTGCCTGCCCTTTCAGCAAGCAGCTGAGGGAAGAGTGCAGGCAAATGAAGGATTTGCTCTCTGGCACACCAGTGGCAATCCTGCCCTTGCTGCCTGCCAAACAAATCTCTGACACTGCTGCCCGGGGGTGAAGAGATCAGCAGAAACAAGGTCACAGCTGTGTGCACTCTCTGCGTGTGCCACCTAACCCAGAGCACAGACTTGGGGGAAGCGACACTGGCAGGTGCAGCAGCATCTCCAGTCACTGCCCTGATGCCAGAATGTGTTCTGGGATCTTGCAGTGAGACCTGCTGAAAGCATTTGCCACAAAACCAAAGCAGGAAGCTAATTAAATGCTGGGATTTGCTGTACCTTCCATCAGGCTAAAAACTAAGTGGGTTTGGGCTATTTTGTTACTGCCTGGATACTGAGCACAGCAATGCACTGGTCTCCCAGTGGAACCTTTGCCCACCCCAGTAATAAATAACAGTGGAAATAATGACTTGCTACAAATGGAAAAGTAGGCTATAATGCCAGGAGTAAATAAGCAGAATCTCTCAACCTATCCACATCTCCAAATGTGTTCAATCTGCCATCTACTGGCAGCTGCTTCCCTTCTCCTTCCACAGAGCCCAAGAGGGAAAGCTGCAAAGCTCTGTATTTATCACATCAATAAACAGTGTGCAACCTAATTTCCAGATTTTTATCACAGGATAAAAGACTAGGGATTTGCTTCCTGAACATCATGCACATGAACTACAACCCTGTCTGGCTAATAGCACATCCCAGTATGTGGATTCCTGAGACAAAAGTGAGGTAGCAGAGTAGGTCAGTGAAATTTAGTAATATACACACATACCCTACCCTAGATTTAGAAAAATACTGCTGAAAACACCTCAGAGCTAACCAGCACTGAAGGAAGCACCAATGGCTGGCCTCACCTCTGTATCATCACTGTAGATGTAGTAGAGGACCCGGATGAAGATGTCTTCTGAGATGTTGTGGAGAGTCACCACAGGGATGCTGGGCTGTGTCTGTAGCTCCTCACTCTCACTGAAATGATCTTCAAGAAGGGCTTTGAAATAATCACTGCGACCACAGAAAAATGCCTGGAGAGGAATGAAAAAGCAAAACACTGGCATCTTGCTCACTGCACCAAACCAAAGGGAACTACCAGTCAGCTGTCAGAGCAGCTCCAAGATGTTTCAGAAGTTCAGACTCTGTAACTTTGATTTTCCCTACATTTTGAAGCTGTATCTCCAATATTTTTCCATACCTTATTCTATCTATGCCTACCCTCTGAACCACAAACACAACTGGTAAACTCAAGAGATTCGAAATTAGCACAGCACTAGGGCAGGAGCTTGAGCTGAGGTTGGATCTCAAAATTCATTCTTACTGCTGTTCATTTGCAGATCAAACATTCCCCTCTCCAGACACTGATCTCATAAGCCAACAGCAGCAGATTTTGCAGCTGTGAATGCTGTAGCTGAATTTATAAATTATAAAACCTCCACACCTCTGCAAGAAAGGCAGGCTTTGCTGCTTTGTTAAATGCTTTAAATGCAGTTTTCCGGCAGAATCAACGGTGCTTCTGCAGAGTGCATCCAGCACAGGAGGAGTGGGGGACACAAGCAGACTAGATTCATGGCAAAAAGGAGAAGAAGGAAGTGCAGCACAAACACATACCTTATGGCACAAGAAGTTGTAATCTTCCACCCGGAAACACACGTCGGGACAACTGTTGAAGTTGTCGGTGCTGTCAAACGGCAACTCCCCAAAACCAACCTAGGAAGAGAAACCAGAAAACCCTCCCTTTAGCATTCCTGCTTTAAACACAGTCAGGGTCCCAAGTTCAGACTTCTTTATTTTCCCAGAAAATACCATCCCTCTATTGCCTCAGCACAGTGCAACACACCAGAGATGCTCTGAACACAGATTCCAACGTCAGGAAGTGAAGAACTTGCACTGCTGGTAAGAGATATTCCTGGTACAAGTTACAGCTGCCTCCTTTATCCATGGAAATTTCCTGACTCTCCATACACCTTTGGAAAGTGTTTCTCTGCCATCTAACAAGGCAGATAACCAAGTGGAGGTGAAGTTTACTTCAGGCAAAAGGTATCATAAGCATACCAGAGCTTAGGACCAGCCTTTTACTGGGCACATGTAATACCATATAGATTACATCCATGTATACACCAGTTTGAAATGGTTTGGCTACAATTACTGCCTCAATTGAATAATCCAACATTGCTAAAACACATTTTAGATTTCTGACTTGAATTTGCAGCTAAAGATAGTGTTGTTGCAGTATTAATACTCAAGTGAATTATTTTAACAACAACACACCTCCACCCAATCCCACACACCAACAATGACAGCACACACTAAAAAAAAACCCTATTTGTCTTATTTTAAAGTGACACTTGCAAATATTTTCCCTTTCACCTTATTCTATATACAGTGTAATTCAATTGGTAAAGAAAAAAAAAAGTTTATATTCACAGTCATGTAGCCAAGATAGTCTCTGGAAACAAGAGTTTCCCCTGGTTTTTGCTTTCCTTACACATACCCCTGAGGTACCTGGGACAGGAAGTTTATTGCTGCTGTCTTTGATCCAGGAAAATGACATCCCAAATTTGCACCCAGGAAAACCCTGGGCTGACAATAAAGATTGGGCTCACAATAGCAGAGTGTCCATTTGCAACCCACCTGCCTCCAACCTGACTTTGAGCTCTCCTGAGGAGCCAGATGACTCCTCCCTGCCGAGCTAAACAAAGACACAAACTTGAACACACTGCGTGGGAGCTCTCAGCCAGGCTCAGTGAGGTTTCTCACAAAACAGGTTCTTGGACGTGGCAAGGCACCAAGCTGGCAAAAGCTCACACCACCACTGACCATGGCAATCTGCACCCATCTACCACGTTCTTTGTCTGTCCACAGCAACGTTTGGCAGCTTCTGATTCCTAATCACAGGAGAAGCCCAGTGATGCAGATCATGCACTCAGCTGTTGCAGTAATGCTGGCTCTCCACAGCACCTCTCCTGCTGTCCTGCTCCACTGGGCAACTCCTGCTCCAGAAGAGATGCAGCAATTCAAGGAATGCTGCCCACCTGACCTATCCCCAGCTTTTCATACAGTTGCAACACAAAGGGCACCTCCAGCACTGCAGATGAGATGAAACTGTCCCATTTGTAGATTCCCCAGGCTGCTATTTTACTGTTATTCATGTCTCATGTTTCAAGGCTTTGGTCCTTGGTCCCAGTCACTGTCTGGGGATCCGAAGCCTCACTCAGTGGCAACATGTCACAAACACCAGTATCATGATGCAACTGCCTGCTCTGTTTGCCTTGCTGTTCTCCCCACCCTATGCCCACAGCTTCCATGTCCTCTCCTACAAATTCTGACATAAATCTGAAGGCTACAGATTTGCAGGCACATCACAGGTAAAACAAACCCAGAAACAAACTTCGATGAGATGCCACTCTGTGGCACAGGAATTTCAATTGAGATAAATGCCACATCTCCTACATGCATCCCTTCTTTGCTCTCGTTTCATTGCCCAAAGGTAAATCTCTAAAAGGAGTCCATCCCTCTGGAATGGATATGGGAGTTTTATTAGTCTCAGAGTTTGTCTCGTGAATTATAAATTCCTCTGGGCTCAGTTTCCTGCTTCTAGCCTTTCCTGGTCCTCACTCTGCTGCTCAGGTTTACAAGGTCATTTTCAATTCCTACTACAAAAGCAGGTTCATGTCTTTGTTTCTACTATTCAGCATGAAGAGGCTTTGCAGAATTTTTCCTTTTACTCCCCTTTCGAGTCTCTACTACTTCTACTCTCCTCCCTTGTTATGCTTGAGGAATCTAATCTCCTCTTCAGGATCTCCCTGCAGAAAATTGGCTTATTCCTCCCACCACCCCTATTCATACAACCTCCTTCACAGGCCTCTGTCCAGGCAAAGCACAGCTGCCAAAGTCAAGTATTCTGCCCAAGAAGCACAACACAGTCCAGCCTACAAGGTGCAAACACACTCACAATAACTCAATCACGTCATAGAAATACTCTCAGTACTCTCACTCTCCACCATCACATGTGGAAGACCAAGTCCTTGCTGCTACAATTTCCTATTAGAGCTTAAATAGAAATGTTGCCAGAGGCAAAAACATACAAAACAAATCAGTGGCAGCAATTTGTACCTTGGCCAGATTATCTCAGCAAGAAAATTGTAAATAAATTACAACACAAAATACAGGGGTTGGTGATCCAAGAGAAGATTAGCAGCTCGCAAGCAGATGCAAGTGGATTGGATACAAAAAACCTCCTAAATTGGAAACATGTTGTAAATATTTCAGTTAATCTGCCTCTGCCAAACGGGCAAAGCAAAGCACAGGAGTCACTGCCATGGACAAGCACAGTACACAGGTGCAGACAGACAAGGTGGAACCCATCTACTTGTTTCAAACTGTTCTTCCTATGCATTACAAGATCTAGTTTTACCCCAAAAGTTGCAAATGGTCTCTTTTTTGCAGCCACACCAAATGTCAATATAGATGGAAAGAACACCATTTATTTCATGGCAAACTCTGATCCTTTTAAGTCTGATTTTATCTTGGTTTGGAACATAAGATCTCAGTTAAAAGGAAACTGAAAAACAGTTACAAGGAAACCATGTGCCTACAGCGTCATATACTGGAAGCCCTGGAGTCTGTAACTCAGAGGTCACCCTGGCAGACATGAAATGAAGAACCAGGCAGACAGTGGGAAGCCACATGGTTTTTGACAGTTGCCTGGCTTTTCATGGTATTTTACTTAAATCTGCCCCTGCTAAGTTTTACTGCAACAAACTGAGGAAGCAGCTGTTGTGAACAGATAAACCCTGGCTACTACTACTTTAAAACAAAACAGAGAAAACAACCACACTTGTAAAAGCAAACATTAGAAAAAAAGGCTTTCAAGCACAAACAGGAAAGAGAAAGGTACCAGCATGTTTGATATTTCAAAGAACAGATAGCTCTCACTCGAGAAAATAATAAAGAGCTGCAATTGGATATCAAACACTCGTTATTGTTTTAGTCATATAAAATACCACTAACCATGGAAGTGGAATGCACAAAGTTTCCTACATCATCTAAGCATCAAAGACATTACATGCAAATTATTTTATACTGAAACAGCTGAACACATCCCTATTTCATATAATATGGCATTACATGACATGCAGCAGCTCAAAATGTTTCTTGCCAAATTCTGGAAATGCTGGCTTTTATCCAGAAGCTAAATATCTATTTTGTTCTGCATAGACTGAAAAAAAAGTAGTGTATTTTTCTCTTGAGAACATGGATGTCTGTGCGTGACTATTCAGTTGTTCCTGACATTTTAGGTTACATAGTTTGTATACTACTCCTTGTATGGCAGCAAACCCTGCAAGAATGAGGATGTGTAATGCCTCTGTCCCAGAACAAAAACGTCCAATTCACAGAATTTAACAATTTGAAAACATAAGAAAAAGAGATAAATGGCAAACAAATAAAAACAAACAAACAAAAAGTACCTAGAAAGAGAAAAATGGGAATCTTTTAGAATTTATCAGGCTTAAATAAAGCACCCACACTTGTGCATGGCACACATTCTCTAGTGAGCAGCTGTGTGCTCATGCCCTCTTCACCTGTACAGCTGTAATAACTCTCATACTGCCTTCATTCCAATCTATGAACACAGCAAGAAAATCAATTCACAGCACTGTCAAATGAATACATGATTCCAGGTTTCCTCTTTTCCTCCCAGCTCCTATACTACATGAAAGAACTAAGAAGCAAAGTGTTTCTAATTCTAGAAGAACAGCTTAACAGAGTATGTCATCAAGGTCTGGAAACAAGCAATCAAACAGGAAGAATTCTTTTTATTTGTGAAGTGACTTAAAATACATGTAAATCTCACTGTTCTGGGGTCCATGACCCTTTTTTTAATTCCTGGGGACGTAATCTGAAGCTTACTTATAGTACCACCTCCCTTTAAAGTCTGCAAACACACAGAAAAGCATACTGAAAGCCGCAAAAAAAGTACAGTTATTTGGAGGAGGTACATTACACAGGAATGATTTCTGAATTGGAAATTGTAAACTTGATGGAGAAAAACTCCCTCTACAGAGAAACATATCTGAAAAAAGCCAGCACAAAACATGTTGGCTTACTAAGGTAAGACACCTTATCCATGCACACACACACACTCTCTGTGCACCAGGCAGGTCCATTTGGCAGGGGACAGAAGGAGAAAAGGCAATAAAACTTTTCTACCTCACTCAGTCATACAACCTCTGGGCACCGCAGCCACCTAAAATGAGTCCACATTATTAAATATAGTGGTTGGTATAAGAAAGAGGAAAAAAAGGACATACATAAGAGCAAAATGAATCTGCTGGTATTACAGAAAACACCAGATGCAGAAAGAAGGAAGATAACTAATAGTTACCCTGTTCTGCAAATGGGAGAGAAGATCCACATATATGATCCTAATCGATAATATGATGGTATTTTAACAACAGTGATCATCAACCTGGGGGGCTATTTCTGAGGGGCAAGACATAGTTGGGAAAAGCAGATCTATTGCAAGTTAAATTCTCTTCAGAGGGACTCACATTTCTGCTGGAAATACTTGCAGGGTTTGGAAGCATCTCTTCACTGCAGTATGTCAGTTGCTAGCAAGCAAGCCCAGCAAGCCATCTTCCACCTATATATCCCTTTGGGTACCAATGCCTGTTGCTACAACATTTCTAATTCTCAAGAATGATGGTAAAGAGAAGAGCTGGGGGCTTTATCCCATTGTATTCAATGGGAAAATCCCCACCAACCATAAAGAAAGGGTTTTATTTGCCAAGATCCCTGCTGGGGGGAATATCCAAGGGGAAACACCAGCGCTGGTGGCCTCATTACACAATTTTACAGCATTTCCAAGCAATAAAAGCCTTTCAGCACCTGGAGCACTAGGGAACAAGTAGGCACTGAAATCTACATAGCAATGATGTGACTGGACACAAGTGAGCAGCTATCCCAGCCCCACAGAGCCCACAAGGAGTAGAAGAGCTCCCTACCCGCAGTTCGGCTGGCAGGGCGCAGTCTGCCAGGAGAGCCAGATCTTCCTGCAGCCGGCAGTTACCTGTGGGCTCAATCGTCAGCACTTTCACACAGGTCCCTGGCTTGGAAGAGACTGGAAGAAGCAAAAAAAACAAAAGAGCAGAGATGCCTGAATTCCTCTACAAACATTCTCTCCCATTTAGATAAAAGACACTCCAGGAAAACCAGTATTGTTGCTGTTCAGCTTTTACTGCAAAACACACACAATTCTTCTATGCACACACACATCCAGCACCCCTCGGTACAGCCAGTGAGCAGGGCTAGAAGGGGATGCAGGTATTGCTGTCTCTCCTCAAACCTCCCCTTAATTCCTTATGCTGAAATATCAGCTGTGGGAAACAAAGTTGTCACAGGTATATTTCAAGCCCAACTTGCCCTTTGGAATCCATGTCATCAACTACAGTTAAGGACCATGGATCAGGCTGCCCTGATGCCTGCAGGAGTCACACAAACACTGCTTTCCCCAGTCAACCACCCCTCCAGCTGACAGTGTCACCTAAGGTAAAGCTAGTGCCAGAGAGTTTTTAAAATTAATCTTTTTCCATGCCTCTCTGCTCTGTCACGTGCTTTCACTTGGTCCCATTTCAGCTGTGCCATCCTGATTTCACTTCAAGGAACAAAGGGATTTATTCTTGTTTAGCCAATAAGTTCAGCACATATGAGTCTGTCCTCTACTCTCCATCTGTAGATCCCTAAAGCACAAAGACCCCACAGTACCCAGACTCCTATATGTGCCTGAACTAAGCATCACCACCATCAAAGAGCTCAAATAGACCATTCTGAGACAGCAACTTCATTTGCCTTTTTCAGACCTAGCGTGTCTTCCTGTCTTGCCTTATCAGCCTACACAATAAAACAGCCCATTAAAGGGAAACCAAAATAAATGATCATACTTTAGTGGTCTTGCTATGATCAAAGTTGTTGAGCTCATAGAAGCCAACCCTAACTTCAAACGAGTGGCAGCCCAAAGTAGACCCACTGTGACATGATGCTGCTGCCAGCACAGCCTTTCCTGTTCCTGGCTACCTTGCTCCACCACCTCAGCTCACCACCTCAGGTTTGTTCCCAGGTCAGCATGGTTTGCAGGGAGAACTGGAGCATGGAAGACATTCAAGAGTCTCTGGCACACAAGGAAGCATGTGAAAAAAAGACAGAGCACCACTGGAAAATGCAAAGTTGTGGTGAGGAAGCCTTAAGATACTGCTGGGAGCCAGAGAGACACAGAGTTAACTCTGAAGCATTCAGAAGAATTTCTGACAGGTATGATTCACCACATTAAAACCCCTCACAGGTGAATCACGCCACCTTGAGACCTCATTTCTCCTGACATTTTGCATGGCATTACATGAGCTCCATCAGATGACTCCATTGGGTCGTGGGCGAAACAAGACCACGATGCGCCACAAAACAAGATCTCCACCCCCTCCTCCCCAGCACTACTGCACCCTTCAAATATGCCACCACTGTACCTCTCCACAGGCTGCATATCCCAGAAAGATTTCTGGAAAGGGAGGGATAATCTACTAGTACGAAATAGTCAGGTACCACGACTGCTACACACAAAGCTGACCAGCAAGGAGACAGGCTGCCCCATTAGCACGAAATGCTGCCCTCAGACTTCCAGGGGAAATAACCTAAGAGGAGGCCTGGCACCAACACAAACCAGACTGAGTGCATTTTCTCAAAGAGCCCTGATCACTTACACATCAGCATGAGAAAAGCAGATTTCTTACTGTGCAATTAGAAATTCTTCATGGCAGAGAGAAACATTTGTATTTCTGTAGCACTTATTGTAACAGTCACAAGGTCAGGCTCTGTGATTGCTAATGGACCCCACAAGTTTTAAGTAGTAGTCAAGGCACAGAGTTCTTCTCTCAGGATCCACAGAGCATCTGTGCACTTTCCCAGTGACACAAAAGAACAGTGATTTTTCTAAGAAGCAAATCTATTCAGACACTGCATTTCTCAAATCCAAGGGCACAACATTTGGTATCACACAAAAATCTCTCCTAACAGAGACAACAAAAATCAAAGCTGGGAAATAACAATAAGCTGCTGGCTGCCAGCAAGCAGCAGGGACCACGAAAGAGGAATGCAAGAAAGATGAATAAAGGGATTTCTGAGAAAAGCAACATAAAGAACGCAAGGAGCTGGAGGGAATAACCAAACTGTGGCTGAGGTGGAGACTGGGTTTCTTCCCAGTCTAGCACAGCTGTATAGCACTGAACATCACCTACCAATGTATCAGCTGCCTTGGTTTTCCTGCTCAATACTTCTTCATAGTCTTCTGGTATAACTGAGCCAATGTACCAATGTACCAAAACATAAGAGGCACAAAAACCCACACGAAATTCCCAAAACCTTCAAAATGATGCCACACTCAGATACATCTTTGTCCCAAAGGTACAATTAGCTATAACCACAGATTCTGCACATCCAGTGTCTTTGCTACAAAGGTAAGCATCTCAAACCTTGCTCTCACCCTTTTTGCCCTGAAACTTGCCAAAGTAACAGCAGAACATTTATTTTCTGATACATGCACTTCTAAAGGAAGGATTATGGCTTAATCTGGACAAATTGTTTGACCTCTTCCAAACACTGCAATAGTTTTTTTCTTGTTATAGCCACGACATACACACAGGGGAAACTAGGCAAGCATTCACACCCAAATACATCTCAGGTGCAACAGAAGGCACTGGGTCATCCTCTTCCTATACTGTCTGTGCATGCCAACATACTAAGTGCTTTTGAAATACTGATTAACTCTGGACAATAAGATTGCAGACACTGCAATTATCCAGTGAAGCTGCAGAAGCTCGAGTTCATATTGTTTTCTTGTTTCAACTTCATAACACAGATGCAAGACATGACCCTGCTCTGCAGACCTGAATCAGATGTTTATTCCACAGCAAGCACTTGGAACAGGCAGAGGTTCCTAACACACTCAAAGGAACAGTCATGCTTTGTCAAGTGCAGACATGATGTGATCTAAGATCTTTCCAATTTTTTAACTTCTGTAACTCTTACATATGTGCTTTTCTGTAGAATCAAGTTTTCCTGGCTTCCACATGAGATTTAAGAAATAAACTTTTAACAATTGTTCTATTTGTTTGAATCCAACCTGTCATAAATAAAAATCAAGCCTAGTACTTCCATCAGTGCTTTAAACCAGCCATTGATTGCCTTTTGTCAGGCCTCAAAATTGAAGAACTGTTCCCTCCCCAAAGAACACAGAAGTTAAATGATTTGTCCAGTGTCATTATATTTCCAAGTGGTGCTTTTTTATCTAAAACTTCCAACTAACCTGAAACTTTACTTCATTATTTTCCATTTGAAAACCCACCAAGAAGTCAGCTTTTTTGCAGTTCACAAATTTAAGCACCTTCTTTTCCTTCCACAATATAATATGAGATTTTAACTAAATGAATTAAAGTGGAATGTCTCAGCCAGACCCTGGGAGAAAAAGATAAAAAGGAAAAAACAGATCTCCAGCATCTCACTGAATAATTCTGAACTCAAAAGATGACACAGGATAATTTTGTTACCTGATTTCTGAGTAGTTTTTATTTTATATTCATTCACCACTCCCCTTTTCTGCCACTTACTTAATACAAACTGGTATCTTACAGTTTTTGTAGATACCAAGACATGCATTTCTAATCTCTTCAGGTCCATGTTTACCTTTGTGCTTACACGGCAGAAGCAAGACCCATGATACAGTTTCCATAAGGACTTCACCCTGGTCTACATGGGAACAGCTGTACCATGGTAATCTTGTGCCCTACCACCACCAAACAGCAGCACAGGCCTGAAGGGAGACATGCACATGGTAATATCTCCTATGTGATTTGCAGATGAGGAATTTCTTGGGCCAGAACTATTCTATCAGTTATGCCCCACAACTTCAGGCAGCTGAATAATCATGACTCGTATTCAAAAGGAAAAGGTGGAACAGCTGCACCCCTGCCCCTTAGATCAGGGAAGAAGATGCTATTGACTTTAAACTACAGACTGGAGTCTCTTCTCAAATCAAAATTAACTTGATGAAAGTAAAGGAGTTAACTCAGAGCTTGGAATGAGAATCAGAAGCTTTGAGCCTGAAGGTTTTGTTATCCGATAATTTTTTCTGCTTCATGACTAACACCACTTGTGCTGTTTTGATTCTTCTTCACGTGTCCCTTAGCTTAAGCTAAGGAGATGAATGATAAACTCCAACTGTTGGCTTTCATGCAATAAGTTTATGTCATGATTAGATCACAAGTTATCTGGATAACAAAAAGTCCTTAAATAGAGGATTGTTTCATTTAAGGTTTGGCACACCCATGTGTTACTAATACACATATGCTTTCAGAAATACTTCTCTGCTTTCAAAAAAAGTGTTGTATTTCCCTCTGCACCCATTTTGGGCCAATTATCAAACATTTTACTTTGGTCAGGGGTCAGATAAATGCAGAAAATTACTTTGAACTGTATATACTTTATCTTGCTGGGGATTTAAACAAGCTCTCTGCTGGAAGGCACTTCCCACTATGTACTCCACCATGCTCAATTGAATGTCTGGCAACCACAGCAAAGTCCTGCTGCCATGGCTGCTCTCCTATAAAGAAAGCATTCAATATAAATTATAAACATGCATGTGTCAGAAACCACTACAGCTGCCCTACAGAAAGGCTGTGGCTGAAAACTATCATGCAAACATGGAAATTCCACAACCGAATCATCTTCTGGAAGCCCCAAGGACACCATGAAACATCCACCACCACACTTTCCTGTTTCTCCCTGAAAGGGCACACAGGCACAGCAGAGACAACAGCAAGTCAAATGCTTACCAAATTCATAGACTTTTTTACATTTGGTCTCCAAATCATCGATGAGGTCCTGCAGCCGACACTGCTTGGCCAACCTCTTGCAATCACTGACATATTCTACGTCGATATCAAGACGACCTGCCAAGAAGAAATACAGTCAGCTCTCTTAATCCACAGGACTCAGGTGTAAAAATGGCAAAAAATAAGGTCTGAAGACTTGACAGCACAGAAATTTAGTAATTAGATACACTGCCTCACTTTTCAGCATCCGTTTACAACTCAGTCCCAGAAGCTAAGACTTGATGTTCCACCACCACTTAAACCAGTAACAGTTTGGCATGTAATTCACATTTCCACTTTCCAGGGTTTACCTCAATAGCTTCATTCAAGTGTTCAAAGACCACACAGACTATACAAAACACGTCTAATTCCCTCAGAAAATCAAAAAACAGCAGCACAACAGCAGAAGGCATGACTGCCACCATTAGCTACCTGGCTTTGGGTAAGAACAGACTTTAGGTTCACAAGTCTTCATCCCAGGATCTTTTACAATCACTGCAAATGTGGCAAGGAACATTTCTGAACAGACTGTATTGGAAAAGAAGAGCCTTGAAGACAACGTTATTTTCTGGCACCACCTCCTGGCCTGAGACAGTTCAGCATTTAATATGCCTACAATACAACACTGGGCATTTTCATAGAAGCTTTAGGATCAACTTCTGTTCAGAAAAAATGCTAGAAAGTAGTCAAAGCATTCAGCACACACTTCTCAGGTCTGCCAAACTGAAAAAGTCCTACATGGGAAACTTGCTTCCTTAAGTTAAAAATACAGTCTACAAATCCACCCAACCAATGAACCTAAGCTGATTTTGGTTTTAATTGACTGTATAATTACTGGCAAGACAACAACTGGCAAAAGGTACAAACAACTTGGAAGAGCTGGTGATTGCTCACATTCTCCCTTTCTGCCAGCAGAGAGGATTTGTTGGCGACTCAAGCACCCAAACAGTGCTGAGTGCAAGCCTGTGCCACTCAGTGCAGAGGCACAGACAGCTGCCCACAAGCCATGTGTACAAACACCAGAGGGAAAGGTCATTTACCTGTGTATAGATACTGCAGAAGAGCACCAAAGGCTGCTGGGTTAATCTAAAATAAAGCAAGAGAAAGTTACATTTGGAATCACCATGAACTTAACAATAAGTTTGAAATGTGATCCTGACTGAGTGAAAAAAAAAAACCAAAAAACAAGTAAGAACTCACACACTGCACCTGATTTCCTTGCTCCTCACATAACTAATGCTGCCACTCCACTTGGCTTACACAGCTCCTTACTGTCTCAACTAATATTAATCCCTCAGGTACCTCAGGGGACAGGACCTGACCAATAGAGGAACTCCAGAGACGTGGTTGTAATATAGGCTTTGTAAAATCCAGGTTTTTACTGATCATAAACATTTCCACCTCTTCCTAAATCCAGAGGAAAGATATGTTCTTGTACAGAGAGGAGAGAAGTCTTCTGAGAAACTGGAATCATGTTTGTCACAAGAGGATTTGCACTGCCAGAGTCAAGTTACAGAAATGTGTACTGGAGTATTGGTGGTTAATGGATGGAAAGCACTTATAGCCTATTTAGTTCTTGCTGCAAAGGCAACAAAAGAGACTCAATTAGTGCCAATTAGGAAGGTGATGTCTTCACCACAGACCACCTGTCCACCAGGAATTAGACAGACTCAACTTATCCCAGAGAGGGGAGTTGGGAGTTGTGACGCAGCTGGCAGATGGTAACAGCTACCTGCTACTGCAATTAATTAAGATATGTTTGAGCCCATGACACAGGGAACAAAGGGGAGGTATGCAATCTGCAGCCTTTTGTTATCTCAATAAGATGCTATTTTACTGCATAAAGTGCCTCCACAAGCCCTTGTCCTCAAGTAGGGTCATTCTGAGCCCCAGGAGCTATTCACTGTGGAAGTTAACCCTCAAAATGTCCTTCCTACTCACTTTCCTCACCCAGATGGAACAACAAAAAAAGAACTGGAAGCACAGCCTTGCTCACCAGTGGGTGCTTCAACACTATCATGTTTTTCCCCTTCCATTTGGTCTCAAACATCTCAGCAAAGTAGGCGCTGCGAGCACTGAGGATGCAGCGGTGGGCACAGAAGGATTTGCCATGAACAATGAAAACAATGTCACTCTGGTAACCCTGCTCCAGCAACCTGTGAGGAACAGAGAGAAGGGAAATTCAGTGCAGGATGAAAAAGGAGATAATGGGGAACATGGTACAATTAGGTCTAAATGAACAAACAGCCCCGGGCATTGCAGTCTCTCCCTTGCCCAGCAGGAAGGCCAGCACAGGGGTTGGTACTTCACACACTGGAGTGGGAAGTCTCACTCCCTTCCAGAACTCAAATAAGTTTTGTTAGTGCAACAGGGAGGCTGGAGAATGAAACTTTCCTGCCTTAGGTGAATACCTGAATACCGGGAACAGATTTTAAAGTGGAACTAGTTGCCCCCAAGCACATTTGTAAAAGTTAATATTGCTTTTAAATTGTCAGCTGTCAAAAAAAAGCCCCGCAAAAGGACACACTTTCAAAAATAACTATCCTGCTACAAAGTAAGATGCAATTTTCCTGCTCTCTGGGCACTGCCAGTGTGCACACTTTAACTATTTAACAAGTAGGAGAGGACTGGATGTCACCCACCCTCAGAAAAGGGAAGGATGTGACAGGCATGAAATTCAGGCAATTACCACATCAGAGGTGAAGCCTTGTTTATGCCTGCATGCCCATACCTTCATTCTTTAAAAGGAAAAAATCAAAACTGCTACTTTCAGACTTTACAGCAACCATCACCAGTGTTTCCAAATGCCCATGACTCCTTGCATATATATCCTCATAAACATCCCCAAGAGGTCAAATCAGGTGGACATCTAGCATCATACTCCTTCTAGAGAGCTGGACTTGTGCACAGAAAGGTGTGGGGTCACACATGGAAATGGTGTCAGAGTCCTGAACACTGATCTCAGTCTCCCACTAGAACACCCTTCCTTCCAGTGTCTTGCCCCAAATCAAACAGAAGCATCAGGTATTTACTTTTTGCCCCTCAACTGTTGCCCTATGTTTCAATTTTACCACAAGGTCTGCTTGAATGAGAAGCAGAAACCAGCACATTTGAGCTTTCATGTATGCTCAACCCTGCACCACCTGAGCCACAGTCACCAGGGCAGTGATAAATCACCCTGCAAAATTCTACTTCCCTGAAAGACAGAATTTATCTGATTTTACTCAGATAAATGAGTTTCCTTCAGCTTTTTTCCTTCACCTTCCTCTTTTCCTACAGCTTCAGAAATTAGGACACTGTAGTAGTGGGAAGATTGTCAAATCTTTCTAGGACTTACCAACACTCCAGTTTCAAAGATAAAAGAAAACACAACAAGGTTTTAATATTTGTAAGTCAGTCCAATGGGAAATAAAGAGGTAAAAAAACCAACCAGTAAGGCTGTAATAACATCAGAATTACCAGGGTAGAGAAACAGCAAGAAGAAAAGCTTGAAACTATTCCTTTACTCCTGAGCAAGTTAGGCTGCCACTCAAGCTAGTAAAATGTGGGACAGGCAACGTTCAGAAGTACCTCAACAAATTTTAACAATCAAAAAGAAAGAACTGGGCAATGTCACTGTGAACTGGGCAATGTCACTGAGCCACAGTATGAGGCTTCTTAAAGTGCTCTGTTTCACAAATGAGAAACATTTTATCAGTGTTGAAAACTTCAGCTTGCAAGCTGTAGC
Source organism: Orthonyx spaldingii (assembly GCA_013397795.1). Classification (NCBI taxonomy): domain Eukaryota; kingdom Metazoa; phylum Chordata; class Aves; order Passeriformes; family Orthonychidae; genus Orthonyx; species Orthonyx spaldingii. Next base: position 856,724 of record VZTJ01011336.1, read on the forward strand.
ACCTTCAGGACTGAAATTTAATTGCAGTTGATATACTATCCTAAAATGCTGTTGTGGTTTTAGTGATCTGATTTTGATTTGACAGTCAAGGATGACAGCTTAGTGCTTCTGCATTATAAAGATCAGCTTTCTGTTGACTGAGTCTTTATCCAAGTCACAGGAGGCTATGCACACACACCTGGAGAACATCCCTTAGGGCACAGAGAAACATCCTTTAGGAAGCTCTACATGCCCAGGAATGACAGAGGATACTGATCAGCTGCCTTTCAAAGCTGCCCTGAACAGAGAGCTCAAATACAGAGCAGAGCTCAGGGAGGGTGCTGGGATGCTCTGCTCATGCCTCATGTCCTCACCGCTGCAGGAAGACATCGTAGTAGTCCCTCTTCATGCACTTGGCTGTGATCTGTTTGTACTCCTTCAGCAGCCGGCGGATGGCGTCGCTCAGAGCTCCGTACAAGCAACGCTCCCCATCAAAAGTGTTTGCCTCACACTTTGCTCCTGTAAAACAACCACAGGCACAGGCCAGCAGGCAGAGTTAGATCCTTCTCCAGTGTCCCCAAATGGGCACTAAATGAGTACAACTTCTGGCTGCTGACATGTTTCACTCTGGTCCCCTCTGCTGACGAGCATATTTACAAAAACTGAGCTTCCCTCAACCTAAAGCTGCCCTCCCACAGACAAAATCCTTTCTGAAGAAGTCATGATTTGTTTAAAGTGACGTGTGTAAAAAACCTCTCAGCATGGCTCCAGCAGTGTTCTGGGAAGACAAATATCACTGTACAAAGAGTGCAATCATTTATTGGACTGTTAACACCTCCTCCTAAAAAGTATTTCTGCTTTGCGTAAGACAGGAGGTGCCTCTTCAGGTTAGAATCTACTAGAAATTTGGAGGGCATTTGCATTTTCCTATTTAGAATTACACAAGTGGTTGATTAAGATGCTGGGAATGCAGAAGAAAACCAAAACTTTTGAGATGTGACTCTGCACTCTGGTTCCTCTGGCAAAACATCACCAGTACCCAGGGGAATTTGGGTGCTGAGAATCAAATAGGCAGGCACTTGGCCTGAAGAATTTGTCTTGCTTTGTTTGAAATTAGCAAAATCCCTCGCATTTCACCTTTAAGTCCTGCTTACAAAGCCAGGCTATCAGTTGAGTACAGGACTGTTTCACACAGACAATTCCTCATATGAAGTACAACTCTTGGATCAGCATATTTCCAACACCACTGTACCCTCACAAAATATCAGCTCTGATTTCAGAAAGTCATGCTGCCTTGAGCCATCACAGACAGCTTTCCTTGCTGTGCATTCTCAAGATTTCAAGCAAATCAAGAAATTTCAAGCAATTTCAAGAAGCAAATTCAAGCAACAAATGGCCTGCAAAAGGGAAAATGAAAGTGTGTGCAGGGCTCCCTCTGTAGCCTGAGATCGCTGATCAGATGGTTGGTTGTAACAGAAGAAGTTTCCACAAGGAACAGTTAGAAGGACATACAATCCCAACAGAAAGACACTGCACCCATATCAGGACACTTTTGCTCACCATTGGCTAGAAGGTAACGTACGAGCTCCTCATGTCCACACAGGCAGGCGTAATACCTGACAATAATGAGAGAAAGAAAATTAGAGATGCAGTAGGAAGCAAAATTCAGTGTTTTGGCACATCACCACACACACCCCACATCACTGAGCATCCCTGAGAAGCTGAGGAGACGACTCCTCATAGGAGTGAGGAGTCACAACCAAATAGCACAGAAGCCTGATCCCAGCAACAGACTAAGCAAGATCTGTTCCCAGCACTCCTAGGCACTGCAAGGAGATCTCAAGGTCCCAGTCTGGGTTCAGTATCTTCTGTTGCACCACCAGCTGCCAAATCCATCCTCATTTTAATGGAGATCATTTCATGGGCACTCAGCAATCCACTGAATTCTCAAAACCACTCCTTGTTCCTTCTGTTGTCAGTCTGACTGCTGTACACTATGCCAAGGAGGGAACAGCACCCACACTGGATGTACAGCAAACCCACCTCCCTAAGTTCTACTCACAACGAGTTTTGTTATCTCTTTCACAGTCTAAGCCTTTCATGATTCTCTTTCACAGGGACCTCAAATTGTCCTACAAACTAGGTGAATCCTGTAATGTGCATTGCAGCAGCCAAATGTTAGTCTAGCTTTACTTTGGGAAGTTATTCTGTACTCTAAATATACTGCAAATCTCTTAAGTGTACTTTGGACTTGTGGGGAGGTAAAAAGCTCACAGCACCTTCCTCAGCACCTTCAGGGGGATTCCTCATGACCTACTGCAGGTTCACAGCCCTGCCAGACAGACTGTGATCCCACAGCCACTTGGCATTTTACCAGACCAAGCTTTCACCTGAAAAGACATGCTAGAATGCCATAGGCTTTGGTGGAGAAAAAATCTCATCTAGCCAAGAGCAGAGTGCTTAATCCAGGTAATTTGGCCACAAAACTCCACTTCTGAGCAACACCACAGCAAGACCCAGCCAAATGGGGAAACAAAGACACATTTAGCACAGCACCCACAGGGAAGAGAAGCAGAACTATGTAACCAAAGCTCCCAAAAATGCAGAACCTGAGACATTTTGCAACAAGGCTCGTAGCTGCTGTAGAGAGAGTAAAGGAGCTCTGAAGGCCCTACCCCCCGCCCAGCCAGTGCTCCAGGCTGCAGCACTCACAGAGGTGTACTGTCCCATTTATCACGGACATTAATTTCCACATCCCGCTGTTCAAGAAGGTATCTGGAAGAAAAAGGAGAGATCAAAGTTATAACTTCATGCAGCTACTCACTCAGTCACATTCTCCTCTTCAGTTGTAACTTCAAGTTCACAGAGTAACTTCCAAAGGTATGACAGGATCTCGCACTGGACTTGGGGAGCTGTCAGCTATGGCTGAAGGGGCATCAGCCAAATCTTCAACCCAAAGAATGGTGTTCTAAAGCATGGCCTGGCAGCTCCCTTCAATCTTAAGTGGTGCACATGGGGAAAGAGGGGCATCAAACCCATCTCTAACAGGGCAGCAATCTCAAAAGAAGCCTGAGTACTTCTGCAGTACCTTCACGTTCCCCAGCAATGCTCCCAGCCTGGATGTTTACAAATAAGCAGCCAACTTTACAAGGCCAAGGCTGGACTCCCATCCTGGTCATGGTTTTTCCTGACAAAAGCAACATCAGTCACTCCAGACTGCTCTTAAATGCTGCCATTTTATTGTCCTGTACATTTAGGCTAGATCAAATGCTGCCAACACTCCCTCCTTGGAACCTCCAGAAGCCAGGCTTTGCCTTGCAGACAAATCTCCTGCATGGCCTGGCTCTTGTTATAGCCTGTACTGCAACAACCACATGTAAAAGTCCCTCTCAGCCTTCACAAAGACTCTCAGGTTTTGGGTTTTTATCACCCACCACATGAGTTCTCCCTTTCACTCCCTTCACCTTTGTTGTCTCAAACGTCAGGTTTCTCTGACCATGCCAAGCAACTCAGCTCCTTTCTACTCAGTCCCATGTGTTCAATTTGTCCCCCCTGCTCCGACAGCACTCTCAGACTCTCGTTTCTTCACCACTACTTCTATACGGTTCATCTTAAACCTCTGCAAGACCATCCCTCAGACCCCTCCTTCTACAGTAAACCTACAATTTACTGCTTGCAATTATTGAATCTAACATGATCACAACAGGTAACAGTGTTCCCCAGACCTGATCTATCTGCACACTTATCCTTCATTAGGAAGCACCTTGAAACGGAGGTTGCTTCTGATTATCTGGCATATCACACATTAAGAGATGGAAGAATCAAGTAGGATAAAAAGGTGAAGAACAGTTTTAGATTCAAACCATGAGATGCAGGAAAAGGGTCTGTTGTAAACCCTGGACCTTGCATTCACCCTGCAGACAACAAGCCCATCTGCCTCCTGATCCGAAATCACTGCAGTTAAGCTGTGCTGCTTTGAGATGAGCAAGGAGACTTGACCTGAAATTTTAGTATCCCCGTTTTTCTCAGAGATACTCCCACAGTCTACAGCACAAGGTGTCTAAACATTGCCATGACGACTGCGTCCCAGGGATCCAGCTTGCTAGCAAGGCAAATACCATTCCCAACCGTAAGGAAAGAGCAGCTGGAGAGGAGCCTTGTGCAAGGACGTTTGCCACAGGGAGCATCCACACCCGCGAGTACGCAGTGCCCGTCTGGCACTCAGACACCTGCCGGAACCAGGCACACCTCACCGAACCTCAGCACCCCGGCAAAGACCCGGGGCACGCCCAGCTCCTCGGGGTGCAAACAAGCTGCAGATTGATCCCAGGATGATCAAAAATAAATAATCTCCCCAGCGCTCCTTTGTAAAAACTAATGAAACCTGGTGGGGATGCGGGGGGGAGGAGAGGAAGGGAGACAGTGCACAGCAGGGTTCCGGCCTTGCCCTGGGGAGGCCGGGACGAGCTTCAGACAAACACGCCCCGGCAGGCCCGGCCCGCTCGCCCCGGTGACCAGGGCGGTTAAAGGCAGCGGCCGGTGCGAGGAAGCCGTTCCCCGGCCCAGCCCGGCCCGGCTCACCGCACGCGGCTCACGTCGCCCTTCTTGCAGCTGGTGAACAGGTCGCTGGTGTCCATGGCCGGGCCAGGCCGCGGGGCGGCGGCGCCGCATTGACGCGGAGAGCGGAGGAGCGGCCGCGGGGTCGGGCCGGGCCGAGGGGCAGCGGCGGCGGCGGCGACAGCGGCAGCGNCCGCGGCCCGGAGGAACAACTGCCCGGGAGCCCGGAACCGGGCGCGGGGCGAGGGCCCTGCTCCGGAACAAAGCAGGGGGGCTGGTCTGGAACGCACCCCGTCCAGAACGTGGCTGGGAGGGGTCGGGAGCACAGGGCAGGGCTCTCTCTGGACTCCGTGCAGCTGTGATGAGAGGGGATCTCATTAATGCATACAAAGCGGGTGCCAAGAGGATGGTGCCAGGCTCTTTTCAGCCGTGCCCAGAGACAGGACGAGGAGCAAAGGCCATAAACAAAACCACAAGAAGTTCCACCTGAACATGAGGAAGAATTTCTTTACGTTGAGGGTGGCAGAGCACTGGAACAGCTGCCCAGGGAGGGCGTGGGGTCTCAGTAGACATTCAAGCCCTACCCGGGAATGTTCCTGTGTCACCTGCTCTGGGTGACCCTGCCTTGGCAGGGGGCTGGGCTGGATGATCTCCAGAGGTCCCTTCCAACCCTAATAATTCTGTGATTCTGTCTGGGGTCCAGATCTGGAGCAGGTGTGGGATGGTGGAGCTGCGTGGGACACACGTGGCACAGGGCTGGGCACACAGGCAGGGATTCTGCTGTGGGACAGAGGCTTGTGCTAAGCCACCCTAGCAGGAAAGGTGTCCTGGGCTGGTCCTATGGGTACTGGAGGGATAGAGTACCCCATGGGGGAAGCCCATTTCCACAGCCTGGGCACCTGGCACAGCTCAGGGCATCCGCAGGAATCTGTGATGGGAGAATAAAGGGGAAGGGGGGCCACGCTGACACCCCCCACCCTGGCAGAGAGACCCTGCACAACACTACGAGATGCAGCAGACATGAATTCATGCAGACCTAACCAAGCAATGCACTGTGCTCAGCTCAGTGTTCAGACACCCAGGAGGTGCATTTTATTGCAAAGAAAACAAAACCACAACCCTGTTATTTCCAGGGCCAGACACAAGTGTTTCTAAGTGTTCTCCAGCAGCAATCCCGAGCAGTGGCCAGGGCTTGCAGACAGTCTGTGTCCAGCAGGAATGAAGGTGTTGAGAAGAACGGCTCAAAGCCTGGCTGTCAGCTTAGCTGAGCACTGAGGCTCTCATGAGCCAGCACAGATGAAGGTGCTTGTTGTGTCTTGACTGTTTGAGCTGTCCCAAAGCCTCTGTGAAGGAGAGATGTGCTCCTGCATGGCTGCAAAGGCGGACGGGAACAGACGAGCTGCTGACGGCAGCGGCTGCAGTGGGACCCTGCTGCAATGCTCTAAGGCCATGCTCCAATAGTCCTTAGGATAATGTACCTTCATTTCACACCATATCCTCTGCCAGAGGGATCCTTAAAGTGTATCTTGAACTGTATTCTCCAGTTGCATTACATCCTTCTCAGTGCAATTACCAGGTCACTCCTCATTGTTTCTTTCCACACTACATAACCCAAGGTGGGGTGCAGGATGCAGAGTCCTAGGACATGTTGGACTCCATGTTACAGGCACAGTTCCAAATATCTGGGTGACACCTCAGAGTAATCTACAGCTTGGCCATCCCAGACCACACCTGGCCACCATCCCACAGAGATGGAGAGCCACTCTGATCTTGGCCGTGCATCCAAACGATGCCATCGCCGGTGTTCCCCGAGGCACTGCGCTCCTCACAACGGCACCTGATGCTTTCTCTGAAGAACCACCTCCATTTCAAGGCAGAGTCTCTGCATTCTAGCTGTCGTTCCAAAAAGCAGTGGGAGCAAGTGGCAGACAAAGCAGGAAGATGGAGCTGAGACCCTGTGTTGCTACCCAAGGCCTCTATACCGGTGACTCCAGGGAATGTCCCATCTCACTACTTTGCAGACAGGGCCATCCTCACACAAACCATCCTTGACATGCCTGGTACAAGCCCCTCTGCTCACAGTCGAGTCCTGCAGCCCCTCGTGAATAACGCAGGTTATCCTAGGCAAGTCACAGAAAACAAATATCCAAAGCTAAGAGAGGGGAAAAGTTCTCTTTTTTATTTGTTTTTCGTTTCCAACTCCCAACCGCCACCAGGTGTCAGTGCGACCGAACATTTGGCAGATGGAACTATGGTGATGTCCGAGTAGGTGGCAGAGTTTTCCAGGAATTGCTTTGTCTCCTGCTCTGTCACCTGGCACACTGCTCTGAGAAGTCCAGCTTTGACAGTTTTTATTAAAAAGAAGTTTAACTACATTATGGTGATAGAAAAGCTTCCTGTTACAAATGCTAAGACAAAGGTTTTCTTCCTCTTTACAGTCTCCCTGTGCAGAGCTGGAAATGCAAGCACTGAACAGAGTAAGTGGGCTACCAACAGCCTCTCTACAGTGCTTCCCAGCCTGCAGGTCCCCGGAGATGACCCGTCTCTGCAGGGCTGGCAGGAGAGGGACAACAGTGCAATCGACTTGACAAGATCAGCCTAGTGCAAAAAAATGATACAGAGAAAAAACAAACTGTAAAAGGATAAAAAGTATCACCAGACTAAAGTGAAATTCTATCAACCAGTAGATTTCTGAAGCTAAAATGGGATCATACAGCCAGGTGCACCCTGTCAGAGACAGCAGAAAAGTGTCCTCAGCCTCACAACTGCCACCCTTAAAGAGCCTCTCAGATCACCTGGATGCTCCAGACAGAGAAGAGAGTCTCTGGAAAACCTCCAGGCCATGAGAGGCCACAAGAGCAAATCAGGAGAACTTGCTAGCTCATTACTGAGCCCACACAGCCCCCTTGGTTTCTTTAAAGTTTGAAGACTTTACACAAGATTGGGAGGTGCTGAGCCCAGCTGGAAGCATTGCTTTATCAGTGCCTTGTTGTTTCTCTGAATTAGGATAGTGGAGAGAAAACAGGGCAGCAAAGCAGCTCTTAGCAGGGATGTGCACCAAGGAAGCAATTTGTGGGTGAAATGATTCACATCTGATTGGTGGCATTATCTTTTTAACAGCCACTGGGCATTAAAAACATATTTGATGAGGATTATTGGACTTGGAAACATTTACACGGTGCAGCTGCCTAAAGGCCACGGGCATGCCAGGTCCCGTTATGCTAAGTGCTATGAAAACTCAAATTTTAACTCCATGCTTTAATTTACTCACCATAACAACAATTTGCATTTAATCCTGTGAGCCCCAAAGTGCCTTCAACACAGCCAATGGACTCATGCAGTTTGACTGCACAGACCCATCAAACTCAGCAGGAGCCATCAGTGAGGGGTGGTCAGACAGGGCCATGTGTGGCTGTCCACGCATATGGACTGTCCCCCACTACCAACTGCTGGGGCAGGAGAAGGAACTCGGAGCGTCTCTGCAACCCTACCAACATACTAGAGGAGTTGATGATCACTGTCTCCTACATAACACCAGGAAAGATACGGAGGCAGGCTAAAACTACTGAAAATTGGAATCTGGATAGGAAACCAAAGGTTATCACCTTTCTTGAATCCCTAATAAAGTGGTATCAGAGTGGTCCTACATCGAGGTGATCTGTGACTCAGTTTGTATGCAAAGCGCTACACAAACTGCAACAGACTCCTGCACCTTGACTTTAGGCACACACGCCAGGGAGGAACATGCTAGAAGTCTCTATACATACAGTGATAGATTTACAGGCTCAGCATCAGGCTGCACATCTGGGGCCTTTCTATACAAAGGTTCCCTTAAAGACCAAGTGTGAAGCTGCATCTCGCAGCAAGCAAACACGCAGATCACCACAAGAGAGAGAAGTACTGGTGCCTCTGACCGAAGCAAGTCCCTCAATCCCTCAATGACAGAAGAAACAAATGTTCTGGGATTTCAGGCTTGACAGTAGTTTAGGCAGGGCTCAGAGAACAATTATGCATATTCACGTGCCTTCAGCACACATCTTCAGGGAGCTGGAGCCTCAAAGTTGCCTGAGGCATGCCTGAGAAACATTCATTGGGGAGCTCTTACATCCGATTCTCATCTCATCAGAACTGGCTCTTACATTGTTTAAATGCAGTGATCTTAAAGATGTTACCCCGATTTATACCTCTGGGATATTAAACACTTCCACCCTTCCCTCAGGGCAGAATTCTGAAATTGAAACAAAAGGATGAGAAAATTACTTGTTTCCCTATTTTAAAAGTTTCATGTAGTCTTTATATTTAACACAAAATGACAAACTGAAACCAAACTATCCTGAAAAATAGAACTGGAGTGGAGAAGGCCAGCCAGTCTAAAACTTACACTTAGACAAGGGATATTTTCCTGCTGATTCCCCAGGCTGTTGTGAAAGAGGCATGTAAACGTCATTTTTGAGCAACTCTCCAACCTAAAGCACATTTCCATCTAAAATGCTGCACCATGGCACTGAATTCTCTGCAATCAGTCAAGCAAGGGTAAAGTGCTCAAACTTTGCAAGCTCAGCTTGGAGTTGTGGAGCTGAAAAAAGGAGTGGGGCTGTTTGTCGTACCAGGGGTGAAATGAGATGATAGCAGGGAGTGGGTGGGAGGGGTGTTTTCCCCAAATGTAAACATCAGCTCTCATACAATTAGTAGCTGAATGCTAGAGCACTAGAAAACCTGTTTTCACATGGGGAATGCAAACTCTGCCCAGGACATCGACGGAATCTTGGCTCCTCTCCATCCAGAATGCACAGGTTTTACTGCACCTGCACGGACTGAATGTGATCTCAAGGTCAGGATCTGGAAAGTGAATTTACTCCCCAAATCTGGATTCTTAGTGGCAGGCAGCCCCACCATCTTGTTTCTCCAGTCCAGCCACTACCACAGAGCTACAGGAAGTGCATTTAAAGGTGATGAAAGCATTGGTGCTACTGATAGGAACACACACACACAGAGATCTATAAACCCACCCCTCCCGCTTCCCTCTGTTCTGTGATCCTCCTGGCTCCAAGCCTCAGATGCAGGCTCAGGACTTCCATAGGAAAAACTTGCCCAAAGACCTGTTCAAAGGTTTTAAGAAGTTCCTGAGAAGCCACCTGATCCCATGGTCCATCAGTCAAGATAGGAGAGAAACAAGTGTGTTTAAGAGGGTGGTTCCCTCCCTTCTTTTTCTAGAGATGCGTGTCTTCCTCAAACACATCCACATCCTCGCTCGCCTGCTTATTGATCAGGACATCCCAGCTGTCAGGGCCATTGATGGTGTTTCCACCGTTCACGCTCGGCTTCTTCTCCTGCATTTCGGACTGGCTGTCACTGGCCACATCCAAGGTGGGGTTGTCATGGCAGCCGTTCTCAACAAAGCGCAGCTCCTCACCATGCGACTGCCAGGGACGAGAGGACACAAACGGAGACAAAGGGGGACAGGTCTTAATGCTGATGAGAAGCACAATCAGACCAGGCTATGAGGGTCACTGAGAACTTTGCAGGGTCAGTGGGAAAAGGTAAATTAACTCTTAGCCCAACCCTCGCAGTGGAAATGAGCTGTCCTAAGCACATTTGCATCTCCCTTACACCTGAATGGACTCCACTGCTGCTCCAGCAGTGCATCCAGCTATATCCTGTAAATGGACAGGGGAAAGCAATCTCCCTCTTAACTCTCCAATCCGCTCCACCCCAAGGGCTAAGAGTCTGGCCACCTCCTCCACCCATTCAGTGCTCACCATGTTCTTCATCTTGGGCAGGCGTCTCTGCCAGCAGTTGTAGATGAGCCCCAACACAATGATGATGGCACAGATGGAACCGATGATCACCAACACCACAAAGAGCTTCCCGTAATCACTGCGTGTCTGGTTAGGGTGCGACTGGCAGCTTGTGGTGGTCGAGTAGTTCTGGATACCAATCTAGAAGGAAGGAAGGAAGTAGTACACTGAAAGTCCTGACCTGCAGGCAGATAGAATCCTGTTCAGACTTTCCAGAGTTCAAGTACAGCACCGTGAATGTGGGCAGAGGAACTAAAAGCCAGGGTTGGAGAGTCAGGTTGTACACTATCTTACATGACTAGAAAGCACATAACTATACATAACACCATTTTCCATGAAAGTTGATACATCAGCAAATGACAGTAGGCACAATTTTATTTTGCTCACCTGTACAAGGATCACACCTTTGTGTATGACAAGGAGGCTTTCATGGTAAAAACTGTCCAAGATTGAGAGTTCCCAAGACAAACTATGCACCACTGATGGGTGCTGAAGCTTTGGTAACTGCTTGGCAGAGAATGTAACCCTAATAAATAGGTTTCCATTAAAGCTCAGGTCCTAAGAGTGCATGGTGGTCTTTATGAGGTCTTGAAAGTGGACAGCTGCCCACTGAGCCTAAAAGCTTAGTAATAGCTGCCCTAGAAAATGGTCCCCTGTGGCTGTCAGCAAACAGACCAACATTGGTCCCAGTGACTTAGCAGATTTGAAACAGGTTACATATCAATTCAATAGTAAGTATGACAGGTGTAAGAGAATATCCTCCCTCCTCCTTGCAATCTCATGCTTGTGCAAGGGCAGCACAGTGAGCAGAGTTTCATTACTGACAGAGCCAGAGAGTCGGAGGCATGGGGGAAGGAAGCTCTGGTAGGACTCACGTTAACATGGGGCCACAGTTGCAAAGTCAAACCTTGCATTCACACAAATCCTTCTTTCTGGACAGTTCTAGGTGCTGATACTTCAGTCACACAATTTCTACAGCGTTGGCTTTTTGCACTTTCTCTGGTGTAAGCCAATCAATACACCACTGAGCACTTAATTTGCTTTGTCTAACTGCACCAGTTTGTTAGGTCAGGGAAAAACCTGAGAGCAGACAGCCAGCAAGGCAGTGGTCCAACCCTGCTGCTAAAATCAGCAAAATTACTCCAGTGGTGCAAAAGACTCACGCAGAATCAGGCCCTCAGTGCCTACATATCCTGTAGGACAAAGGGGCAAAGCCAGAGACTGTGGGACTGATTTGTCCTCATCTCTGTCCTCTTCCAAACTACCTAGGGTTAGAAGGGAATGTGTGAGGCCTCGAGGCAGCTGGCAGAGGAGTCTGGAATCCATTGATTCAGGTCCTCTGCCTGTCCCTGTGGAGGCAGTTGTTTAAGGAGTGAAATGCAGACCCTGGAATTGCAGAGGGCATGTGAACAAGTCAAGAGAAGCCAACGTATGTAAAACAGCTGCAGGGTGAGCAGGGCCAAACGTGGGGCTCTGCAGCACCCACATTGCTTTCGACAATAGTACAGAAGGGGTGACCCTGAGAATCCCAACAAAATGAATGTGTGAAAAGCAGTTTCACAATCAAGCCAGAAAAGCAGAGAAGGAATAACCCATAGTTACTCTCTCAAAAGGAGCAGATATTTGATGGCCTGGCAATTACCAGTGAGGGGAGAAGGGAGTTTGCCAAATGTCTGACTCATCTGTTTGCCTGCTGTGGGTTCAGCACTTGGTTAGACTGAGATATGCTCCCAGTTTTCAAGTTGCTTATTTTAATTATATAACCAGTCTTAACAAATGGATGCGGGCAGACAAGCTCTTACCTCAGCTAAGCTCCTCTTAACATCCCCCAGTGCCATGAGAACATCTTTTGTAGGGATAACGCCTGTAAAGCAGAGAAAGAGATCAGTGCTGCTCTCAGCTCAGGTTAGTCAGTCAGATGCACTCATCAGTCTAAAATGCCAAACAGGATGGGGGCAGGGAAACACACATTTTTGTTCATTGGTGTTTTTCGTCAGGAGGCTGAAAGAACAGAGGATCACAGAAAAAGGTACCTCCAAATAAAAGTAGTAAAGGAGTAAAAAATCCAGGGATGAGCTGATACCAGAGCCACTTAGGTACCTTCCCCATCACCACAGAAGCTCTCAGGATCTCTGGGAGCAAGCAGCAGCACTCAAAAATCATGGAGACAGGTTCATAAAGGTCACAGAGGCCATAATGTCAACATTAGAAGCCTCTGTCACTAAGCAGGCAGCAGAAGCAGTACAGGAGAAGGATCCCTGTACCAAAACAGGAATAAAGAGATGGTAAAATGTTCCAGTCCAGCCCATGTTCACTGTCAGCTTTTGTTTCTTTGGGCATGAGAGGAGGCACTATGAGGACTGTCCTAGTTCAGACAGGACTAAAGAATTGATAGGTTAGGAAGTGAACCAAGAGCAGGCTGTCATATCCTGCCACGGAGAGGAGTACATAAGCATCAGGAGAAAGCTGACAGATGCTCGGAGAAAGGTAATCCAGGGAAGGAGCAAAGCTGAAGGCAAAGTGCAGAAGATGGAGCTTTGTGGAAGCAGTGAGGGACAACCCAGAAGGCAGATGTGAAGAAAGAGTCTTATGTCCTCAGTCCCTCTCCATCCCTCAAGTCCAGTGAACATTGGGAACTGGTGGGATCGAAACGGATTGGAAAGCAAAAGTCCCTTCCAACACGGCTGTGTACCTCCATTTGGGAGCCCCTTAAATACACTCCCCATCACAGGAAGGCTCCTTCTGCCAGCACTTACCCTGTTCCCCTGCCAGTGTCATCAGCAAGTGCTTGTCGTTCTCATTGGGTTTGCTCAGAGAGATGAGCCAGCGGTCCCGCAGCCCCTCCGCCTGCCTGGAGAAGGCATCCTCCACCAGTGCCAACAGCTGGGGACCCCTCTCCAACCGAAACTCCTCCTGCCACAGGAAAGGAACCTTGGTGAGTGCATGGTGGGGACAGGGCAGCTGTAGCACTGCGGGGCTGGTACAGCTGAGACCTCACATGTGCCCAAAAGCCAGCAGTGCTAAACCTGCGCAACGCTCTGCTGCACAGCGCACCAGGCTGGCCCACAAACATCTCCTGATGCACCCACCCTCCTCCTCAGCTCCTGTGGCTGCCATATGTCCCCCACCAAGCCCAGCTCTCCTGGCACACAGGGATCCTGAAGCAGCATTATGGTGTAAGGTGAGAAGGAAGCAGCCAGGCTCTTCCCCACAGCCAGCGCTGGGTCAGCGGGTGCTGCTCAGCCTGACATGCTCCAGCCATCCCTCGGCAGGCTCCTCTGCTGCTTTCTCACTCCTCTGTTTCTATTCTCATCTCCAGTTGCCATGCCAACCTGAAGGCCACACAGATGATTAATAAAATGGAGAGTTCTTGTTGCCATGGCAATTTGAAGCGCTCAGGGCAGGCACAGGCCTGTGCCAAAAATGGCCTAATTGGAGAAGACATCGATGACTGGGGCCTGAATCACAAGAGCCTGGCAGTGCCTCCTCTCATCAAATTATGGGTTTTGGTATGGGGAGGCAGCAGGAGCTGTGTGAGGAAGCAGCACCGTGATGCAGCACCACAATGCTCAGCTGCAGCTCCAGCTCATGGTCCCACTGCCAGCCTGAGGCTCTCTTTTGGGGGATACAGAGGAAGGGAGAGCAGCTGAGCCAAGAGCAGGAGGACAGAAGCGAGATGTTTCTGGTGATAGGGAAAGCAGAGATTGCAGAGCACTGATAAATTCCCCATGGTGGAGAGGAGGGAGCAGGGAAGGAGCCTGAATGCACCTGTGCCAAAGTGGAGATCACCTCCTGATACACAGCCAGGTACCACTGCTGGGTCACATCCTGCAGTCCTCACTCAGGCAAACTTTCCAGGTATGTTGAGTGGGAGATTTGCCCAGAGAGAGACTGAAGTGATTCCCTTGCCTGGAGCCCACTGGGAAGACGAATGGGCTTCCAGCTTAACCCAGAAATACAGACACGGTCCCTGCAGCAGGTAAAAAGCCTGATGCCATGAAGTGTATTGAAGGTCAAGGTGCAACCCTCTGGAAGGGGCTAAGCACCCTCCTTGTCCCTCAGCTTTTCAGTGGGACTTGATACACATCAGATCACGGCACCAAAACACTGAAATATATGAGGAATCCCCATGCACACTAATTTAAACTACAGCACTTGCAACACAGGTTCTCCCTCACAACCCTGGAAACCCAAACACCACGGAGCACAGATACAGAAACCACAAGACAAAAGGGACAAACAGACAGTAGGTGAGGTGCCCAAAGTGAGCGAATTACCAAGGGTAGGAAACAAACTGCATCAGCATCAGTGGAAAGGAGAAGAGCTTGATTCCAGGTTCACTCATGCAAAGTGGTAATGGGAGGCAGGGAATGATGCGATGCTCATGTTAAATATGTATGTCGACAAATGTCCCTTTGAATAAGGGGTAGTACAGCACAAATCATTCACTGGGAAATATGTTTTGAAACATGAAATCAAGTAGAAAAACAGTTCAGTCCTGCCTATCCCAGGGCACCATCTTCCTCCAGCAAGGCAGAACTGAAGATTCAACAGCAAAGACATAATTTGATCAAGAGACATCTGCACATCTGCTTTTCAGTTCTTCCCCTTACAGAGTTTTAAACAACACAAGTGACCACAGAGAGGAAGCTACTACATACTACAAAATTAACCAGTATTTAAAGTCCACAGAGATGGGAGAGAGTGATGGGGACATGAAGGAAACAGGGCAGGACGACTCTGGTTTTCAAGGACTCATTTTCTGCCTTACAATTGTGAACTGTAGCAGAGATACTTAAAACCCTCCACACTGGTTTGCCTAAATCAGGAGGAAAGAGACTGACTTTTCATCTATTCTTAGAGCAGTCGGCATGCTTTACTCTGTATATAGGAATTTCCCCATTTTCCCTGTCCCCAAAAAGGTCACATTTTAAAAAAAGAAAAATAAACCAACCAAGAACTCACCAGGAGTGGGAACAGGTCAGTGTCACAGGGCAACCCCGCAGTAACAGAATCAGCTGATTCCTGCCCAGAGCAGGAGCCCCACAAAGCAGGAGTGCAGATGCACGAGGCCAGAACACAATTCCTCAATGAAACATTTTGGTCTCAGGCTGTCAGGCTCATAATAATTTCTTAGAATTATGAAAGGCATCTTGACCCCAGGCCTTTCACAACTGGTTTTTAAGTGCCTGATAAAAGGCCCAACAGAAATGAACAAGCCCTTTTACCAGGGATCCACAAGGGACTCTGGGCTCATGAATTAACTGCAGCTTTACGAGGATGGATGGACAGGCATTGGATTAGCAGAGCATGGCTGGTTAACAGACCCAGATAACACACAAGATAATAGGGTGGGGAGAAGAGACCCTTAAGGAAGATTTAGTGATAGCTGCTTGATACTTATCCATGCACAGTGCAAATGGGAGTCCCTATTCCTCTGAGTCATCAGAGAATTGTTGCTATATGCTGGAAGGAATGGAAGGAAAAGGAAGAGAAGGAAGGAGAACTGCTTTCAATCCTGTAAGAGGTGCAATGTTAACAGCTCTCATGTCTCATGACAATCCAGGTACTGACTGGCACAAACTAGCAGCCAGAAGTTAGTAAAAAAATCCAATATGGAACTGACATGTGCTAGACTTGGAGCAAAATCATCTCTCTCTACCCACTCTTTTTCCCTTTTGGAGAACAGGAATATTTCTGTCCTCCTCCCCTTCTCTTCACAGCCTCTATAGGTTGAGATTTAGTGCTTTTACAATGTTTTGTGGTAAAAGCAGGCAGCAAGGGCTATGCCTGCCTTCACTTTCCTAAACACCATTGCCCCCATGCCATCAAATCTCTTTGGACTTACACAGTCAATGTTATCTGACATATTCAGGATGATATAGTTCTTTCCCGCAAGGTTGCTCCAGTCTTTGCAGATCACCTGGAGAGACAAGACAAAGACAGCTGGATTCAGGTGTGAATGTAATTCTGCTGCTGAAAGCACAGGGTACACAAGAGACAGGAGCAAGGGGCTGTGCCACACTCCCAGAAACACTTCTCAAAGGATGTGACTGTCCTCTAACTCTGTGTTCTAAGGAGGAATCACCGTTTCAGTGCTGACATGGAACAGGGACAAAGTTACTCTGCCTGCTTGTCACAGCTCAACTTGACCTTCCACCTCTATCTAGACTCAAGGAGGACACAAGTTCTCAGAGGAAAACTCTCTAGCCTGCAGCCTTATCAGCACTTAACAGAAAACCTAACCAGGAGCCTCTGTGGTCCTTAAACAAACTGGTGAGACAGAGCAGCACTCTGCAGGCAGGGTAGGATGCACAGAGGGACTAAGTCACTTGTTCACCCTCCAGAGTACCACGGGGCAGAAAGCAAAATTAAAAGCTTTACTTGGTACTTTCTCACCAGTCAGCTCCTGCTACATATCTTCTCTTAACCAGCTGCCAGTCTGCTGGATTCAGGAACTGCAGTTCACCCCTCCTCTCCCACAGGCTCTCCTAGACCAACATGCTCACACATAACTGTACTCTGCTCCACCTGCTCCGCATCTGGTCCCTGCAGGCAGCAGCAGCAAAAACAGCACTTCCTTCTCACTCCCTTTCCAGAAATCCTTGGGGCCATGTTTGTCCTGACACTTCCAATAATGCGGGCTGAGGAAACAAGGAGCCTTCTCTGCTGTGCATGCCCCAGAGGGAAGGTGTTCAGCTTCTGTTTATCAGAAGCAGGATTTTGTGCAGCTGGGAAGATGTGAGGGGGCAGGGCTTTCACCAAGGATGATGGATATCCTTAAGAACTGCTGTGAATAACTCTCCCTGAAAATTCAGTATTGACTGGGCAAACAGAAAAAACTCCTTCCAGCAGTCAGACTTAGGGACAGGGTTAAACACTCCCTTAGCAGTGAAGTACCCTAATATCCCCACTGCAGCCTCCTAGCCCACTCCCTGCTCCCAGTGTGACCTGTGCAGAGTCCCAGGGCAGCTCAGTTGGCAGCATGGCCAAGCGGGCATCCCCAGCCTGTGCTGATGAGCTCCTCTCTGCTGCCGCAGTCTCCGTGGCTGACTCGGTGTCATTCCAAATGGGATCCAGCACAGGCTCATCAGCTCTGTCCCACGGAGACACAGAAGGGGGGTGCTGCTCACTCCCAGGAAGAGTCTGGGTGTCTGGTGAGCTGCTTGCAGGAGAGGATGTCCCCACCAGTGTTTCCGCTGTCTGCTCCATTTCAGTCAGCATCGTGGGCTCCGGCATCTCCCACCCCAGCGTGGGCTCCGACGCCTCCTCCCCGGCTGAATGCTCTTCCCCACCAGCCTTCACTGTGGTCTCCGCAAGCTCTGCTCCTGTGGCAGCCACAGTCAGCTCTGAATCTGCTCCCCCAACAGCCCAAGTGTCTCCAGTTGTCACCTCAAAGAGTTCTTCTGAAACACTGGGAGATCTTGCAGCAACAGTAGTAGAAAAAGTAGAGGACACAGGTAGAAGACCTGGTCCCATGCTGCTCCCAAGGTCTAAGCCTGGAGAAACAGAGTCCTCTTCTTGGCCTCCTATGGCTGCCTCAGTCACAACACCTGGCCTGGCAGAGGCTGTGGAAAACAGAAGAGAGAAGGAGTCCTCTTGGTCCACTGGTTCAGAAGATGTAACTTCTGGTCCAGAGGTCTGAAGGCTCTCCATTCCTCCTCTTGAGTGGTCTATAGGGAGCAGCCCCTCCTCTTCCTCTAGTGTGGAGAAAGGTGTGTGCAAGTCAGGCTCCACAAATTCTGCCGGTGGCTGGACAGTGGCCATTTCCCAGTTGTCTACTTGTGTCCCGTTTTGCTTCAGCAATGCCTTCTGAGATGAAGCAGGAAAGGTAAAATCTAAAAAGAGATCCAAAAGACTTCATGTCACATCTGAACTAAGGACTCTGAAAGGCAGAGAATATCCCATTACATGTGTCCAGACATAGGTGGGGGTCAAATGGCAGAGACCCTCTAAGGGCAGGTAGCCTGCCACAGCAAAGAACAATCCCACCAATATGTGCACTTCTCCATCTTCCCATCCCATCCCATCCCACCCCAGTGAACCCATATTCCCAAGGGATAATTTCCATGTTTGTTCTCTCCACATCTGTCTGTCCATAGGCACTTTCACAGAAAATAATAAATAAGTTTTGACACCTGTCATCTTTAAGTTGAGGTTATGAGTGTTAGGAATCAGGCTGGAACCCAGAGATTCATTTCAGATGGGACTGAGAAAGGTATGGGGTGGTAGCAGCAGTCAGCCACAAGCTAAATGGGAAATACTAGAGAAGAGAAACTAAAGCATAGAAAACCAAATCCTCCTTCCTGGCACACCCAAGCAATACCACCAAACCCTGAATGGACCTGGGCATCTTTGAAATGCAGAATTTTAGTTTGTACAGCATTTCAGAGCAGAGAAGTCATCCCATAAACATCTGCATTAGTTTTGCTTTGCTACAGCAGCTGAATCTAACTCCCCTCTCTCCAGCTTCAGCCCCTGTTGTTCTGTGGCTCCGACCACGAATGGAAGTGTTGTTGCTAGACAAACATAGATGCTCAAAGAGACACAGCTCACAAATGTAAGGTCAGAGCAGGCAGGGAAGCTAACAAGGAGCTAGGATCCCAGGAAAAGGAAAGTATCTGTAAGATCAGATATGTTTAGCTCAGAGTAGCAGGCATGAATCCAGCAAGCATAAATCAACCTTCATCTTTCTTGAGAAACTGCCCATACCCACGGAGCTCTGTTTCAGGAGTCTGCATCCCAATTAACTCCCCTTCTCCCCAAGACAAGCACAGCACATTCTCACTGAGAAGTGAAGGAAGACGATCCCTTCACAGCCAGAAATCAGCCCCCTGCTTTGTCAATGGTTATTAAGTAAATGACTGTCTGAAATTCCCAAGGCTCCCGTCTCCTCTCCTGCCTGCCAAAGCAGATGCTCCACTGAGCACAGTGGGCAGCAGCTGTCTGGATGCCTTACAGAGATCTGCACAAAAAAACTCCATGCATCCCTGACTCCAATCCATCGCTCGCTGCTGCCAGAGTGGGTGCGAGCTCCCAGGCAGAGAGGGCCCTGTCAGCAAACACATCCATTGCCCTGGGTATTCCCTGCCAATCAGGTCTGCCCATGCTACTCCTGCCCAGAGTGGAAAACACACTGTTCCATCCACTCCATGCAGGAGGTGTAAAGATGCTGCTGTTCAGCTGGCAAGTGGCTTTCCTAACCCACACCTCATTCCCCTTATGGTGTCAGCAGGTCCTCCCTGATGTTGCCCAAAGATGAGCATGACCCAGCTGCTGAGTCGTGGTGTGAGGACTGGCTCTCAGTTCTGTCTGCAAAGAGGCCACTGGGATTCACTGCCCAGGGCAGGCAGAAGTCATGCTGCTTTGCTGCTGTGTCTCACTAGAGAGCACTCCTCTGACTGACACCCCACCCAAACACCCTGAGGATTTAAAGATTTTTGCTTCCCAACAGCCAGCTGGTGATGCTTCCTCATAGGCCAAGAAGGCTGGTACGAGCAATCAGCAGCAGCACAGACCAAAAAACCCCATCGCTCCTCCACTGCCTGCCACAGGTCTTCCCAAAGGCCCATACCAACAGGTAACATCCCAGTGCCTGCAGACACAGTCACTGCTTTGCTGGATGGATGGTGGGTAACAGCAGGAACAGCCACAGACCATGGGATTGAGGAGGTTGGGATGGGACTGTCTTGAGACAGATAGCAAAGCTTAGTGCATCTCCCAGGGCTCTGCTACTCCTCCTGCTTCAGGGATAATTCAGGGTTTGCACCAAGAACCCCCTCTGCCCTGACATGCTGTGAGTGAAAAGTGAGGGTTTCGCCCCTTAAAACAAGGCCCTGTCAGACGAGAAGTTATTTTCAAGAATCAGTGATCCAATCTGCCATCTCCTTTGCCTAAAGACATTCTAAGATATTCTCAACTCCTCTGCACCTCCTCTCTTTCGTGCTCTTCTTCCCAGCTGGAGCAGAGCACGAACTGGCAGGCAGATGGGCACAGTAGAAAAACAAACCATGGAAAAGCAGCATGAGGTTTGTCCCACGGGAGCGAGAAATGCTCCCAGCCTGTCAGCTCTCCTTTGAAGTCACATGCTCAACCTTTCCTTAAAGTTCTCTGTCACAGATTAGTTGGCTCCCGTGGGGGAAAGCCCCGCATGGTGCAGCCGTGCTGCCTTTCCACCAACAAGATCGAAAGATCTCGGAGGAACTGCCGCCTCTGCCATCTCTCCCAGGCAAAGAAAGTTTCAGGAGAACCCATCCCACTCTCTCCCAGCAGACTTCTATTTCACAAGGCAGCCAAAGATTGAAACCTGAGCTGCTTCTCTGGGCCAACAAATCGACAGGGTAGAAGCAGGCACTGGAATCCTCACACTTGCTACTAACTGAGTTAACATTCCCACTTGTCATCAGTTCCCCCACTACCCTGCAGGTTAAGCTGGGAACATCCTCCTGTCTGGTTCATAAGACCCCACTGATTAGAAACTCAACTCCTCTCAAATCCTGAGAGGGCTGTTACTCAGATTCATGTAGGGAACAGTGAAATTGAGGCATTTTGGTCATAGTGGTGCTGGACTGTGCTCCTTTAAACAAGGATCTCTCCTTATAACCCCGTTACCAAAGGAACCCAGGTTCATGAAGGATCACAGAATCATCAAGGCTGGAAGAGACTTTCAAGATCCAGTCCAACCATCAACTTAGCAGCACTATAATCATCCCTAAACCATATCCCCAAGTGCCACATCCAAATGCCAATGATGATGAGTGAATTCTTCCTTCCAGACTCTTCAGCTAGACAGTTCCTGTCTGGAATCAGCTCCTACTGTCTCATTAACAAGGGCATCTGCCAGCTTGTCAAGATCAGGTGTCTTTAAGGCACTCATATTTTCTTTCAGTTTACACCCCTCCTCCATGATTTGAAGGAATTTTTACACCCTGTCCATCTCCCTGGTATGATCTCAGCCCCTAAGCTGGTCCCAGCATCTTCTTCACAAGCCTCCATCCAACAAGCTGGCCTGTCACTCATCCATGCAATGCAGAGCTAACAGCTTGCCCATTTGAAGAGTCTTCTCAGCATTTCCCTCAATTCCCCTTCCCTCCAACCTTAAGGGAACAAAATGGGCATCTCCCATTTTTAGCATCTCTTCCACCATTCAAGCAGCAGCTCCTCTTCAGCAATTGGTCTCCTACAACTCCCCTGGCCCACCTGGTTGCCCTCTACCTTCAGGAGACCCTGTGCCCCTGGCTCCCATACTCAGGGCATATGGCAGTGCACCCACAGACCTTCACACCTTCCGATGCCAGTGCCTTCCACTTCCCTTCTCACCAGCTTTTGTGGGGAGAAACAGCAACCATGGAACAGAGAGACACAGGCAGCCTGTGCTCCTGCTGCAGAAATGGGACAGAGTCTTCTGCTAAAGGAACAGGTATTATGGAGCTGGCTGCAATGCCAGATTTGCCTGGCTCATTTATCAGCTCATCTCATTTCAGGGAGGATGCAGAGCTCTGCCAAACCCAAGGGTGCCCGAGGAGGGAGGAGGCAGTAACTGCACACACCCTCAGCTCCTTCCCTGCCAGGGTCTGCTGTCTCCCACCAAGACCAGCAGGAGGCTGGAGCACAAGAGGAGCTCATGGACACACACAGACATGGCACCTGCCCCTTTCCAGCCACAAACAAGAGCAGCCAAGCCACGATGGAGCCAGCCTGATCACAGAGGGGGTCAGCTCAGGAGAACTGACCACTGGAATCATGAAACTGTCCCAGCACCTCTGGCCAAACAGTCAGGCAGGGATGGACCAGAGGAGTGTAGCAGGCAGACACAGCTCTACATCATGTACCCTCCCAGAGCTTCTCAGCCACACCATCCCCTTGGGAGTCTGGTTCACCGATATGAAATTCCACACCTCCATCTCACCTCTTTGCCACCACATCCTTAGCTTCAGCCCTTAATGCTTTCCATCAGTGGTGATATTACTCATGTTGCAGCATCCAGCTGCCTCCCACAATCCCCCAGCTCTTCCCTTCCAAGCTCTCTTACAAAAACCCTCAGGCAGTATTTTTTAAAGAAACCATCTTTCACAGCCTTGCCTTGTCCTGCCATTTGCATCTCCCAGGAGACCCAGGTCTGGGTCGCACAGATGCATTTCCTGCACCTGGGGAGATTATTTTCCCTGGGAGAGGTGAACATGAGCTTCAAAACTCTGCAAAAGCCACCGTTCAGGCAATGTCCTGCTTCCTCCAAAATCAATACCAGAACTTCCCTGACACCAGATGGGCCAAGACGTGGCACTGTGCCAAAGCACGATTCCCCAGCCAGACATTTCATTCATTACATTTCTGCTTCTCTGTCATTCACAAGAGCTAGTCTCAGTTACTGCCCTACAAGGTTCCCTACCCTGTATTTGCTATTAACTGTTTAAAGCAACTGTGACAGCTCAGGAAGAGGGTGATCCTCATTGCTTTTAGTACACATAACCTGACCATAAGGTGTTTATTGGATTAAACTGGAAGATCATGTTAACCAGTGATTGAATTACTGATAACTAGAAGGTACTGTAATAAAGACAAGACCATTCGTGGGCTCCAATCACAACACATAGCATCATTCTCACTAAAACATCTGCCAACTTTGGGAATCACAAGGTGCACTCTACTGAAAATGCAGCCAGCTCTGAAACACTATCTGCTCTCCTTTTTGCGGTATAGAACAGTAAGGCTTACTGCAAAAAAGTCATACTCCAGCTGATTGAAACTGCAGGGGGATTTCAAAGAGGCAAAATACAATTACTGGTGCTGGAATTGAGCCAGTTGGGGCTAATATACTAATCTTCCAGAAGAGCTAGGAGAGGTTATTATCTGCATGGACTCCAAGACAAGTCCACACACACAAAAGAGGTCACAGTCAAAAGAGAGGCCCAATGCAGCAAAGTGGTTAGGCCTCGTTAAAGGTGCAATTTACTTGAGGTACAGACCGGGCACCAAGGACTACAGCTGTTCCCAAACAGCCTCATACCTTATTCCAGCCCAGCACATGGACTGCAATAAAAGAATAAAAGCCAGAATAAACCTTCCTCACCCAAACGCAGTCAGTCAGGGATAGCTGCACCAGAATAACACCATGCCCAGAGAAACCCTCTGTCACGGGCCAGCCTTTGGCAGCAGTGTCCTGACCGAGCTGGCTTGTCCCAAGACACATCACCCAACATGTCCCTGTACACTAAACCAGGGCATAAACAAGAGGGAGCTGAGCTCGGGCAGGCGGCTGCTCAGCACTAAGCTGCTTATGGAGACTGTCTTTACCAGGTGCTTCATTTCATTAATGCTTGGCTTGAAGATGGTATTAAGAACTGCAGATCAGCTGTCAGTCTGGATGAAGAGGCAGTAGATTTCAGTAAGGCTGAAAGATATTGGGATCTCTCTGGCCAGAGGCAAGTAATTCATCATGGAAGGAAGTGAATCTCACTATCAGAGAAGATGGAAGGTATTTTATTCCATTAGCTGGCCAGAAAAATTACTTCTCCTTGAATATAGTTTTTCTAACTTGTCTGTCCTACTATCCCTTGTCCTAACTCTCCTGGGAATCCCTTCTGCTAATTACTATGAATAATTAAAAGATTACAATTTCCTCCCCCATCCCACAAAGCACCACATGCTGTCCTAGGAAATCACCAATTTATAAGACTAGATTTGATAGCTCCCAGTACAGTCATGCCTTGGTCTTCAAGCACCTTGGAGCTAAAAGAGCAGTCCTTGGCTGTAATGAAGTGAGCTTCATGCCAGCCCACTGTAACACTGGAAAATGGGATCATGTACTCCAATCCTTGAGTACTCAGCTGTTGGGCAGGGGAGGAGAGGGACTAAGTGCCCTCATGCACTAGACATTCACAGGTCTTGTGTCCATTTTCAGGAGCCCACACTTCCCAGCAGTTAATGACTACACTGCCTCAGCCTCCAGCCATCACTGGAAGAGAGGAACATGTGGGGCAGTGCATCCTGACTGAGCCAAAGGAGAACACCAAGAGCTGCAAAGAGGGAGCACTCCAGGGTGGATGTAACTCTTTGACCAAAAACACAGACCTGCAATCCTATTGACTCCCATCGTCTAGCCCTAAAGCTGGATGAGATGTTTTCTCTGTTGCCCAGGACATCTGTGTAAAGTAGGAAACACAAGGGGATTGGAAGTTTTCAGGCAAAACAAGATGAATAAATGGGAAGAGGGGGAAGGAGGATAGGAAGGGCCAGATGCAAGACCCTGCAGCTCCACTCTCTCTTCAGAGCTGATCTGTGGCTCAGGTCAATTTGCTACCAAAGGTGAAGCAAAGCAGCCAAATCCAAACTACAACCTGAGAAGCTTCTGGGTTCCCTGGAAGCCTGAAGGGATGCACAAGCAACAGGTTCACAGCTCCACTGACTTGCCTTTTGGCTGAAATACAAATCACACACTGCTTCTTTCCATAAGGATATGGCATCCAAATTCCCACCAGACCTAATCCATCTCTTCCACATGTGGCTCCACTGGGTAGCAGCTGTGCATGGGGTGACACACAGGCAAGTGCACACTTCTGTGCACCCTCAGACAGAATGAGACAAATGTCAGGGCCCTTCCACAGGCTGGTGCTCACTGATGGCAATATAGATTCACTGTTCCATAGTATAAATCAGCAAAACCACATTATTCAGGAGAACCAGGGCCCCAGGCTGAGCTGTGCTCTGCCACTGGGAGTTTGTTCTCACTTTCTACTGGACTAACAGGTGGCCCTAGACACCACATGTTTTCTAGAAATATTTTTAAAGGATGTTTTTTGTGTGCTTAACAAAAAAAAAAAAAAAAGGACAGCAGCTGCAGATCATTATTGCTTTCTAGCTCTCGCGGCCTTGAAGTCACACAAAGGCAGGGGAGTCTCCTCACAGAGTTCAGAAGGACATAAAAAAAGGAGAGGTGGAGATGACTAATACAGCTTTTGAACAGCAGGAGATCTGGCCTATCTGCAAGACCACCACCAGTTCAGGCCCAATATATTTATACAAACACAGAAAGAAGCCAGCACAGGTAATTTTCTCTCTCTAGGAGTACAACAATCCTGTTCTGTGCCTCGATTGATGCAGTGTTTCCAGTGTGTGCCTGGGACAGAGCTACCAACTATGCTGGGCTACACTTCACTGAACGAAATCTCACGTAAGGAAAACTTACACCATAAAATTTTTTTTTCCTTAAACAGCAGCTGTTTAAAACTGTTTAATGGGCTTATACATTGAAAATAACCTAACAGATGTCATCACACAGTTCCCACAACGTATCCCATGGCATCTGTCACACATGCAGCATATAAGTTCCATTCGTTGTGTGTATCTCTCATACAGAGGCTTTGCATGACAGGAGAAGACTGCCCAATTTAGGGATGCTATTACAATATCCTTTATTGTAAAATGACACACGGCAGGTTTCTAATTAAATTTTAAGTAGAAATGTGCTCCCAGCTCTTGAATAATTCAAACTGTTCTATTAACCAAGGTTCTGAAATGCCATTGAGACATGAGCTCTGGACACAGCAACGGTCAGGGGAAGAAATGGCACTTGGAAGCAGAGCAGTGGTTAGCTGGGCAGCGGATAGGGCAGGGTATGCATAAAGGACAGCTGAAAGAGCACATCTGTTCCTGGAGGAAAGTACTGCAGGCGAGAACGGAAGGAGAGAGCAGCGTGCTCTGCATGCAAATGGGGCCAGGCACGTGCAAGAGGCACGGCTGGGTTCGGTACCCAGTCATCTCACTCTCAATGCACAAGCACACGCTGTTCTCCAAGTCACGTCCAGACCTGTGAGGACATGCAGGTGCCTGCTGGCACACCAAGAAAAGCACCACTGAGCTCTGCCAGCGCGGGAGAGCGGCTGAGGCAGAGTGTGGCCGGGGGACGGCCGGCAGGAGCGGCACCATCCGCCCCCAGCATCGGCGCTGATGCCATTTTGGTTTTTTCCTTCTCTTTTATACATTCTCTGTGTCCTTTACACATATATTTGTGGCTTTGTAGCTTCATATTGTAGCTTGGCTTCAGCGTTTTCCTGGGCAGGAGGACGAAGCAAATTCCGGGGCCCCTATCCTGTCTTGGTTCTCCCTGGCTACCAAGGTTGAGGGCAGTTCTTCAAGACACATTTTCATAGACAAAGTGCAGTCCCATCCGAGGGGGGGAGGATTGGGAGGGGGCTTGACCTGGGGGGGAATTGCATCGCCACTTGTGTTCCTGATTGGTGCTTTTTTGTCAATTATGCTAATTGACCAAACTTGTAAAACTGTATGCACTCCCATGGGGACTGGGCTTTAGTAGACACTTTTACATAACCACCCCTGGAGGCCTCCAAATAAAGATCCACCTNTATCCGAGGTGTGGAGGATTGGGAGCGGTCTTGAGCTAGGCTGGAATTGCATCGCCACTTGTGTTCCTGATTGGTGCTTTTTTGTCAATTATGCTAATTGACCAAACTTGTAAAACTGTATGCACTCCCATGGGGACTGGGCTTTAGTAGACACTTTTACATAACCACCCCTGGAGGCCTCCAAATAAAGATCCACCTTTATATTACCTCCTATACTAAAAACTGTCTCAGGTTTCATTTCCAGGTTGGGAAAAAGGCAACAGCACCATCCGCCCCCAGCATCGCTGCACCATGGGCACAGCTGCCCCAGGCCAGGCCTGGCAGTGCCCCAGGGCAGCCAGAGCACAGCCAGACAGGTTTAGCAGCACTGTCAGCGAGCAGAGGGCTTTGGAGACCTAGCCTGGGATGGCCCTTGCCCCACATAGCGTGCACTGTGCCCCAGTGGGCAACCCAAGCCACAGCTCTCAGCCCTGCGTGAGCACAGGTGTTTTTTAAGGTCACAGAAACAGGAGTGGGGATAAAATGAGACTTGTGCTTTCTAACTGCAGCCCTCAGTCAAACCTGCTGAGAGCGATACGGGATAAGGGAGGAGGGATAAGGCTGAAGCCTGGCCCTTGGGTAACACTTAATACACGCCCCACATGACACTTAAGAGCAGGAGCATGTGAAATAATCTCCTAAGCTACTGGAAACCCTGCAAAGCACCTCCTCCTTCCTCCCATCTCTCTCTCTGAGAGCATCTCAAAGCCAATGAGGGGCTTGGGGAGAGACTACTGAGGGGGCTCAGTGGTCTCAGAAAAACACTCCACAGAGGAAAGCGAGCTCAAATGCCAATGAAACCCATTTTGGTCATGACTTCTCAGGAGTTAGCAGGACAGCATAGGCAACAGGACTGCTGCTCAAGGGACAAAACTTGCTGTCTTCTCTTGGACCAAATCCCCACTGAAGTCACAGAGTGAGGAATCCAGAATTTGATCCAGGGAGCTCAGCTCTGACTCAAACTCTGAGATGGCCTTGATCTCAGAGCTGGGCTCTTGAGACCTTAAGGTGTGCTTAATAGACAGCAACAGAAAAAAGCAAGAGAGAAGAGAGCATAAAAGGGGAAAAGTGAAAGGAGAGCATGAGGCAATGGGAAACTAGATGGAGGCAATGCTTTTCCCAGCTCATAGCAGCTCAGGAATAAAAGCTCAGCTGTAACTTGGTTTCTAAAGCCTATGCTTGCTCAGGGTTCACTGGGGACACATCAGGCACTGAGGTGAGAAAATAAAGCTGACGTTTAATCTCAGGCCCTCTTAGCAAGAGTTGTGTCAAAGCAAGAAGACAGATCCCTGCATCCTTCCACCTCCCCACAGCCCCTGCAGAGTGGGGAGGGAGAATGGGGTAAAAATAACTTACCTGTTGCCGGTCCCAAGTCCAGGCTGGACTCGTTGAGCTCTCCCCCATCTTCCCAGAAGTACTGCGGGGGCTGCAAGATCTTGGACTCCTCATTCTCCTCACTGGCAAAGCCTGACCCTGGCGCAGCATGCAGAGAGCCAGGGGCAAGGTCTGGCTCTGCAGCCTCCGGGCTGGTTTGCTCGTGGGAATTCATGGCCTCCAGGTGGGACATCATAGCAAATTCCAGCAGGGAAGTTGATGTGAGGCCATCGGCGGTTGGGTCCTCCGAGGAGGCAAGGCAGAGGCACAAGGTCCCTGTATAATGACAGCAAACACACATCAGAGAGAGGAATGAATGACACCCACCGGGCTTGCCTTCCCCTGGAAGTCTGATCCTGCCAAGCCAACCTGCCCCAAAGATGGGCTATGCTCTCAGCTGATAAGGAAAATTCGGGTATTTTGGGAAACATCCACAAGCACGCAGAGGAGCATTCACCTCCAGGAGGAGTCTGTGCCAAGCAATCATCCAGCCTGGGGCACCTCTCCTTCTGGGGTGATGATTCACCCTCTCTGAGGTGTTTTTGCCTCTGTTAAAGGATGGGGTGCCTTGTTAATCACTCATCCAGAAGAGGAGGTGGAATGTCTTATATTTCAGCCATGAAACTCTGGTCTTGTGAAAACAATGGCAGATTCTATCAGACTGTCCTGATCTACAGCTATATTATATACAGGGGGATTGATTCAAACCAATGTTATTTACAATCAGTATTAATCATGTTTTAAATCTGTCAGGTGAAAATCTATTTTTTGGTTTGAACTTCAATGCACTCACATTGTTGGTTTTAGCAGGAAGGGTTGACTGTTTCAGGCAAGAATTATACTATGACAACAGCAAACATTTACCTAACACTAAGCAGGGAAGCAAGCTGCATTTTGCACTTTTCTTTCAACATTATACTCTTATTATTTCCATTTTAACTATTAGAAGGATTAACTGACATTTCTTGATTCCTAGATGAGACTTTAATTGTGATTTGTGTCAAGGTACATTCACATGCATATTGAACTTCAATCAAAATGCAAGAAAACAGCACCTGGAACTTGGCTTTATTCAGCTGATAAATACCATTATAAATATGGAGGCATAAGGAAAAAATAAAATTACCAAAAGCTGTTTTACATTTAAAACAGTTTTGTTAAGCAAGCAAAGTAACTAATTTGGGTGAACTGAACCATTTGCTTTGCAGCCCTCTATTATTCAGCACATCAAAACTAGAAGATCTCATCCTCTCACAGCTGATTTTTATTCATAGATTAGAAGAAAACAAGGACAAATTTTCTTGCTTTCTCAGCTCAGACTCAGTTTCTCAATTGTTAATGAACTAGTCACTGAACTGAACTAATTGAATAAACTGAAATGAAGACTGATTTGGTATTTTTCTTTGATAACTGATTTTCTAGACAACAGAAATGCAGCCGCTCTAATCCATCTGGACTTCAGTCAATTATCTGATACAGTGCCTCATGGAGAACTACAAGAGACACAAGAAAATGCACCTATTAGAGCAAAACTGTAAGGCATTGGCTATACAAAAAATGATAGAGGCTTGTGCTGGAGGGAGGCTACTGGTGGAATTCCTCAACGTTTGTCCTTGGATCTGCTGTTTTATCACATTTTCCTAAGTGACCTTGGAACAAAAAGTGGAACATGATAATGAAATTAGCCAAGGACACAAAGCGAAGAGACATCCTCACTGCACAGAAAGACTGTAGGTACAGCGAGGTGATCTTGGGAATGGGAATAACAGAAATATTATGAAAAGAAATAGAATAAAGTGATACATCACCCCCTTGGGAACTAGCACAAAACATTTCTGATACAAGATAGGAAAACATCCATTAGAAATGTCTTAAGAGGAGAAACTCCTGTATTAGAAACAGCTCTAAGATACCACTGGAATACAGATGTGAAAATCCTTGCAGAGTTGTGAAGTATTAGAAACAGAGATTTTCCAAAGCACTGCTGAGACATCACCTGGATGCTGCACACAGATCTGGATACACGTGGCCTGAAATGATTTAAGCAGAGCTGAACTGCCTTCAGGCAAGGGCACAGAAGAGGCAACCGCCCGATGTTGCTTCCTACCACTGTGCCCAGAGCTCCACTTCCCAGAAGCACAAATCCAAATCAGGGCAAGTGCCAAGATGAGCTATGGGGCAATGGCAGATGGGCTGGCCCTGGTGCTTTCATTGAAAACATTGGTTTGTTGGCACAGAAAGTTTGGGAGTTGCTGCTCACCTGACGGACTGCTTACCAAACCTGTCCTGGGAATGCTAGAAGCCAGAAATGCATTTCTTAAGTCTTCTGCCTGCTCTGACCCTCTCCACCTTCCTACACTATTCTCTGAACTCAGCAAAATCCAATATTGGTTACCCTTTCCCATATACACTTGGGCCAGGCTTCAGCACTTCTCAATCTCATTTATTCTGCCCTATTGATCCAAGGCAAGATCAGCTGAGGCCTGCGCAGCAACAAAAAGAGAACGGCAAAAGGGCAGAGTATCAAAGGGGAAGGGAGCTACTGCAGCATCACAGAGCCAGCCAAAACACCTCAGGGCATCTCTAGGGATGTGCTGGTTCTGGAGCCGTGCACCAACAGTGAAGTGCACAGCTGGAACTG
Organism: Orthonyx spaldingii; assembly: GCA_013397795.1. NCBI lineage: Eukaryota > Metazoa > Chordata > Aves > Passeriformes > Orthonychidae > Orthonyx > Orthonyx spaldingii. Next base: position 887,473 of record VZTJ01011336.1, read on the forward strand.
AGAGCTTGCACAGCCCTGGTGTATAAGCATGGAGCTGGGAAGGCCTGGCCAGGCCAGCCCCGTGCTGATCCAGGGGTGCTCAGCAGGTGCCAAGGTGAGCTTCCCCAGCAACAGACAACACCTGTATCACTGGCAGAGCAGCCCAGCAGACACCACTCGTCTTGAGGAGCTTATAGCTTAAGCAAACATGACAGAGAGCAGCAAGGAGGAGAAAAGAAACACTATTCTCAAAGTTATCCAGCATAGGAGAGCAGAAGGATAGGGAGAGACCACGGCAGGTTCAAGGCCTCATGAAATATTTGGTTTATATGTGACTGCAACTGACTGCCTGGATCCTGAGCAAGCTCTTTATCCACCCCAATGCCTCAGTTTCCCCTGACTCCCATTAGCAGAGACATGGCTGATGTGGCAGCTCAGCTTTCCAGCCACACTATAAAACACATCCTGAGTCTCTCCAGCAGCAAGGCAAAGCCTCAAAATGTACCTCTGTGCCAGCACCTACACTGCCCCAAAGCTCTGTTTCCATCAGCTACACCCTGTCTGGGCTGCCACCAGAGCTCAGCCACAGCCCATCCCACCACTTCTGCCAGGTTCACCTGCCATGAGATGTCTGTAATCCAGAGAGCTATTTCCATCCATGCAGGAAGCTCGGATGCTGGGAGTTTGTTTACCCTCCTTTAAGTCTGAAATGTTTACCCAGTTAAAACCCCCTAAGCTGCATTATCTGGTTTACTGGGATGCTGCGCTTTCCTCAGCCCAAGATAAAACTACACCACCTCATCCCTAAGAATGAGTCATGCACAGCCTGAGCACGACAGGTGTCTCCTGGGGTGGATGTAACACCCTGGGGCCTGATCTACAGGCACAGGATGCAGAGACTGGTCTGGGGGGACCCTCTGTGCCAGCACCAGCCCGAATGCCCCAGGAATAACAGCACCACCACACCAGGGTACAAATCAATACCTCTCCAGACACCATCCTGACACTGCTTCGTTCACACCTTCTGCACCAGCAGCAAAAACTCAAAGACTTGGGGTGCCAAAAAGCAGCCCCAAGATTTGCCATCTTCCCCCCCTCTTTCAAGCCTCTCATAAAAGAGCTCCATGCAGCTGTCAACTCCAAGGCAAAGAAAGAATCAAAGCATGAGCTGAGCTGGGAGGCAGGGGAGCACAGCTGAGAGAGGAAATCTAATGCCCAAGACCTCACTTGCAGGCCATTTTCCTCCTAGGATGGGGAACAGGGATTAGACAACTTCTATCAGCCATCAGTCTCCCGATTTTGTATTCTAAAAGGCAGATCAAGTGATAGGAATAAAGAAACAAATGAATAAAGCCCTGCAACTGTAGATGGGAGGGAGCAGGGAACGGAGCCAGGGCTCACCAGCTGCTTCAATGGGGCGTTTGTCTCTCATTTCTATTTTTGCGGTACCTCTGCGTAACCTGGAGGAGATGAGGCTCTGCATGCTAAAGAGGGCAGCCAGCCTTCGGGGAAACAGCAGGGCTGTGAGCACGGGAGGAAAAACCCTCCCAAAGCAGACAGAGGAGGGGCAGGAAATGAGAGAAAGTGGGAGAGGTAGGTGGAGGGGGGAGAGGGAACAAAGGCGGAGAGCACCAAAACCGGGATGGGAGCTCCCGCGCTGGCTGCGCGCTGTCCTGCTGCCAGCACCCACGGGGTGACATGTGAAGGCAATGCTCAAGAAGTGTCACCTCTATAAGGAGCAGAATGGGGCAATTCCAACAGCAGGGAACAATGCTGCAGTGTTACCTTTCTGAGGCCACTGAAAAAAAGGCAGCCAGGAGGATACAGATGAAATGAGCTTGCTAGTGTTGACCTCACTGACCCCTCAGAAAACAGTTCTAAGTCAAAGTGGCGAAGCTTGATCTGCTCAGCTCAGCAGAGGATTCAACACACCAGCCCCAGACAAGGAGATGAGGGAATTTCACTCAACAGCAGAAAAAAAAAATCTGAAGAAAGAATATCTGCCATCTTTCTCACAAAGTGCTGTGAATAAGAGCAGTTTCACAATTCTAAATAATTCTAAAAGAACCCTAAAGTATTTTCTACATTAGCTGACCAAGAACCACTTTATCCCTTTGCCACAAAGCAAGTCACCTCTCCATGGGACAGGGCAGCTATGTAAAAGCTCCCAACTGGCCTATTGAACAGGACTAGAAGTGAAGGAGGAAATAAGTCATTTTTCTGTCCAGCTGAAATGAGAAAAGGGATTTGGGGAGATGAAATGGAACCTGGTTGTGACTGTGGCAAACAGCCTTTAAAATTTTTTTTTGCTTTTTAATTAATAACAAGCAAACCTCAATTTCTCTCCAAGGAAACTCACAACCATCCCTTAAGATGTCGTCACATTGGCTTGACCTACAGAGGGGCTGGAGTGCTCTTCAGTTTACCCAACAGAAGGTTGGTTGTACCTCTCCTTCCTGAGTGTTGTGGCTACACGACAGTGCCATGGAGGCAGGATCAGCCTGCTGAAGGCAAGAACATTTGCCTGGGGCATGCTCTGACTTACCTGTCACCACCAACTAGCAGAGCCTGCACACCCCACCCAAGCACACTTGCACAATGGGTACCAGGGAGGGAGGTCAGAGCATCTTGGTATTGCCAACGCAGCAGCCACAACAATGTCCATCTGGCCCTGCTACCGCTGACCTTCCTTTCAAGCCCACCCCACACCCAGGAGCTACCCAACAATGTTATTTCCTAGGAGAGCTGGGTCAGGAATGGGTCATTTACTGATAATCGGTTAGGACAGAAACACAATGACCAGATGAGGGAAGCATCTGCCAGGGATATTCCCTCCCCCAGACCACCGAGCCTGGAAAGGCCGGGGAGCAAGGCCCAAGGGCAGAGAGGAGAGAGGCCCCAGGGCAGAACAGCCAATGGCACAAACCACTTCCAGAACATAACAAAATGTAGGGCAATTTAAATAACAAAAAAGGATCCCAACCACGGCCAGTGCAGGAAGAGAAGGAAATGTTGTTTGACTGAGGGATGCCCAAGCTGATTCCCACACGCTCACCTGGAGCCTCTGCACTCCAAACTCTCAACAGCTTGCACAGGGAAGCACATGGGATGACCATGTATCAAACCAAGTTCTTCTGGTGCTCATTCAGAGTTACAGACCATACCTGTTCTCGGACACTCCACCTAAGAGACCTCTCTCAGGCCAGCTCCCACACAGCCTTATTGCTGCTCTCCCACACTGCACCAGACCACTTACACATCCGGCCATGGCCCTAATCTCCGAGATCATTTCCAGTTAGGGCTTCAGAAAACAGGATCAGACTGCCATGCTCCTCAGGTACTGTCAGCAACCTTACTGAGTGTCCCTCTGAAACCATCCACCTTCCTGTGGCTCCAGCATATTTTAGAAAGCAATAGGAAAAGCACTTGTGTCTGCGGGGAGCACACACTTACCACCCTACACCAACAAGAGGGACAAGACACAACGGAAGAAGCCCTTGCAGTGGGACAGCTCATTAGAGAGATGTTGTGCCAGCATCTTTAAGCTTTCACAGCTCCTTATAGCAAGCATAATGAGAGCTCCAACACCCAGCTGCAGGGAGTGTGAGTATGCACATACTGAGTGGGCACTACCTCACAAAGGACTGCCAACATCTGCTCCCTTGGCATTTTAGCAGAGAACATGCACAGCACGCAGGCCCAGGTATATCCACAGGAAATAGCAAGGCACTGCCAGGGGATGCACCTGCTTTTGCAGAGAATTGCAGATGTGCCCTTTGTCAGCACTGGGACCTGATGTCCAGGGGTGCCGGGCATCCTCATCCCAGTCCCAAGATGAGTCAGATCTCTTGTCTTCAGGATCTGTAACATCAGGATGGCTCTAAACACCTCCACCCATCTGCAACAAGAGACTCCATGCAAGCAGGTCACAGACACTTCGACAAGTCTGCCTGTCCTCCCCCCTCCGCTCAACCATTCATGCCGGGAGCCACAATCTCACTTGGTTTCAGTCTCCCAGACTGTTTGCCTTCACTCCCTCCCCAGATTGTCTCGTAGCCTTCACACCTCCCTCCTCTGCTGCTGCAACGTCTGCTCTCCTCCACGATTCTCACTATCGACAATGGCAGCTCCCAGCTTGGGGCCAGGGGAGATGCAGCCCCTGGGGAAACAGCATTGGATAGACAGTTCTACAGAGTAGAAGTGAATTTTCTTTCCTCAGCTACCTTTCATAGGCCTCTTCAAATAGTCCACAGGCCCCCAGGGGTTAATAGACCATGGGGTGAAAGCCACTGATGTAAGAGAAAAACCACAGCCCACAGACTTCTTTGCCCTCTCGCAGGTCCAAAGCATTTCATCTGTCTCAACAGGCCTGTGCATCCTCTTCTCAATCTGTCCCAGCCTGGACTGTGGACCCCACAGTGCTCAGTCTGATTTCCAGCACACCAAATAAAGGCTCCTGGCTGCAAAGCCTCACTGCCTGGGCAGAGCAAGTACTACCTCAGGTGACAGAAGGACTTCCCTTAAGACATGGTCACCTGTCAAAATGAAACTGAAACCTTTTACATCCCAAAAGGTCTTTAAAACTCCTGGCACAACACTGAGTACAAAATGGTTACACTCCACTCCAGCCCCCGCAGCAGAGCAATGACAGCCACCCAGGCACACACTGCGCCCCCAAGATGCTCCACTCTCCAAACAACCTCATGCATCCTTGGCCAAAAAAAAGCTCCTGCAAAGGTTTGGTGATCCCAGGGCACATATATGGGTTCTGACTACCTTCACAACACCAGGCAGGACAAAAAGAGCCATGGTTGCAGTTGGCATATGGAGGGAGGGCTGCAAAGCTGGTTTTCCAACAGTAACAAATTAACCCCAACCAAGAAAGTACATCCAAAGCCTGGTAACCACAACAGGGCTTCACCAGGCACAGGGACAGTGGGGGGCTGATCTGAGCCCCAGCAGGGTGTACCTTCCTTGCCAGCATCCCTGGCCCTCTGAACAAACCAACACACGTGTTTGCTTGGCCTCGGTGCAGGCTGCGCTCGTGTGGCTGACAAATAGCCTCTCTCCATTCTTTTGGGATTACGTGTTTCAATAGCGCCCTGGTATTCACAAGCAGCCAGCAAGAACGAGGAGCCAGTTCACCCAAGCAGCAACTGCGAGCCAAGGCATGATGCACCTTCCCCCAGACCCCTGCCCCAGCCCTGCAGCGGGGCTGTTGGTGCTGCTGCTGCTCACCCAGGTGCCCACAAAATGCCGGAGCTTCTTCCCATGCAGAGCGCGTGGAAAAACTTCTCTGCACTCTGATCTGCAGCTCGTCGCCGGTAGCTTCCCCTTGAGGGCTTAATGTAGTTATTTCTACCCCTGATGCCTATAATTAAATGAACATTTCCTTATGGCAGTGAGGCAGCCAAGGAAAAACTGACTACAGGGAATTTTCATTCATCCTGATCTATACTCCCTCATCTCTGGCTTGTTCACACAATGCTAACAAGACATCTTCTAAGCAGGCAGAAAGAATAAAAAAAAACCTTAAATAGCCCACATGCAGACAAGCACCTGGGGAGAAAAAACGAGGAGGGAGACGAATTCCCTCCTTCTCCCCCTGCATAATTTTTCTATTTGCAAAACCAAAGGGGCTCCGATACCCTAGAGCCTGGAGAGATGTTTCCACATGCTGCCAACAGTCTTGTGCTGCCCAGCAGTCTGATGGGACCCTGATGAGACACATGTCCCATTTCAGCAGATCCTGCAGGTCTGTGGAGGCTCCCAGTCCAGGGAAACATGTGGGGAACTGCACACAGTCACTCCAGCTCTCTCTCAGGTATTAACTATTCCTGTCCTGTGGGAGAAGTGAGGCCAGAGAGCAGTGAATTATTTCAGACTGGAACTGATCCTGAACCACTGAACAAAGCTACTAACCAGAACAGAGCCTGACGCACAAATTCCCAGCAGTCTGCATTTCAACTTCTGACCTCCCATCTAGGTAGGAGCCCAGTTGTCTGGGGACGCCTGGCCAACCAAGTACAGTTCCACAGTGCTGACACAGCCCACCAGGATTACAAATTTCACTAGATTAGGAACTGAGCTGTCCCTCGGAGGTGCTCCTCACCTCCCACCCCAATGCCTCTCCCTGTTAGAACAGCAGAGAGGATCACAGGGAAAGCCAAGGACCCAAATCCTCTGTATCACCACCAGCTGGACAACAATACTAGAAAGTTTCCAGCAGCATCAGTAGAAGAGGAAGCACATCCTCCCCTCAGCACAGCAGTACCACTGGTGGTCTTTTTGGCTGTCACATTTTAAAACCACCATGAGCTCCACCTCCTTCCTGTGCAGAGCAAATGTAGCTTTCAAGCTATGGGGATGGGGCCAACCCTTGCTGGCAGATTGGCAGAGTGGGAACATGGCAGCTCTCCCCTCACATCTTACACTCTTCTGTGGAGGAGGCAGAGGTCTGCCTGAATTTGGGGACAGGGGTTTCCTGCTGAGATGCGGCTGAAGAACCTTTGCCAGCTGTGCCAGAGGTTTTCCCTTAATGTGGACAACCTGCCTGGAGGAAGCCACAGATTTGGCTTCCTGCTCAGCTCTGGAAAGACTTACTGCTTCTGTGCCACAGAGTATTGGCACAAAACCCCAACAGGTTTTCAGATCCATTTTGCTCTTTAAGCTCACTATTGTTTGCAAACCTAAAAGGCTTTATCTCTTCTCTTTAGGGAGCCCCAGACCACAGAGACTCACAGCCCATGGACAGAGCGGCTCCGCAGATGACACATTCCCCCATGAACATTTTTAGAAGATTGGGGTAATAAGAGAGATGTGCCAGGGGACTGGATGTCACTGTATCACAGCTCGGTCGTGCTGGAAGACAGTGACTGGTTGGTAAGTCAGCCCTTCCCTCCCTGCCAGAATGACTCAAGACAAAGACTCCCCCACACTTCAAATGTCCCCGTTCAGAACTCCTGTTCCACACTAACCACATTTCTGTACAAAGGGATGGATTAGGGAGGAAGAGGACAATCTCAGCCTCACGGGTCTTTGGGGGATCCCTTTGTTGGGAAATTTCCCCAGACTATTCAAAAATAGAAACAGAGCCTTCATAACTATGCCGACTATAATTATTCCTGCACTTAATTGCCTTTCCCTGGCACCCACCTCTCCTCCAAATTTCAAGAGGAGGCTCTTGGGGAAACGCGGAGCAATTTGCGGTTGCCCGTTCTTTGTACCAGTTTCGCGGTAGTTCGCAAAATCACCACGACTCCAGACGAAGCCATCGATAGCCGGGCAGGCGGCCGGTCTGGGGCAGCGCTGCCGCAGCCGGGGCTGCCCCGCCCGGGCCGAGCCGGGCCGGGCCGCGACCACCCGCCCCCGCTGCCGGTGCCCCACGGCGTTGGGGTCCCATCCCCGCCGCGGGAGAGCCGGGAGCGCTCCCGTCCCCGCGGGGAGCAACCCACGTGCACCCAGCCCGCCGAACGCGGGGGGCCCCTGCCAACCCCCGGGGTCCCCGGACAGACAGACACCGGCTGCCCCAGAGGGCTCCGATGCCCGGGTGGGCGGCAGCGCCTGGCACCTAGGGAGAGCTCCGCGGTGGGAGCCGGCGCAAGCCGCGGTACGCGGGGTCAGCGGTGCCTGCGGGGAGCAGCGGGGTGATGGAGACCTGCCCGCTGCAGCGCTCCCGGTGCCCCGCTGTTTCCCCGGGTGGGGGGTGAGCAGACCCGCCTCCCGCCGGGGGTCCCGCTGCCCGCGGAGGGGATGGACGCCCACCCGCC
>VZTJ01011336.1:895458-921810 GCA_013397795.1 Orthonyx spaldingii
AGGGGCGGAGTGCAGCCCTTGGTTTGCTCCTAATTCTGGCTGCGGAGCCGCCGCCCCCCGGGCCGGAGCCCCCCCGGCCGCAGGGCCCCGCACGCCGCCGCCGGTGCCCACAACGAGTGCCGGCGGCGCGGCTGCTTGCGCCGGGCGCGGGTGATCAGCCCCCGCCGGGCCCCGCCGGAGGCACGGGCAGAGCCCCCGCCAGGGCAGCTCCCCGTCAGCCGCGGCACCGGTGCCGGCAGCGACGGCCCCAGACTAGAGACCGTCCCCATCCGCCTGCTGACCTCTCTTTAGCTGCCCACGGCTCACGGAGCCGCCGCTTCTCCCTCAGCTGCCACCTCACTTCATCACCTGGAAAAACTTCTCCCGCTGGGCAAATTCATTTCCCCACCTCTGAAGGCCACCTGGTCCAAGCCCCTGCTCAGGTGGGACACCTGCAGCCGGTTTCCTAGGACCGTGACCGGATGGCTTTTGAGTATTCCCGAGGCTGGAGACCCCACGTCTTCTCTGGGCAGCCTGCGCCACTGCTCAGTCACCCTCACAGTAAAAATGTGTTTCCTGATGTTCAGAAAGAACCTCCAGTATTTCAGTTTGTGCCCATTGCCTCTGGCCCTGTCACTGGGCACCACTGGAAGGAAATGCAGCCCTGAATACCATCAGTACTTTTGTGGCAAAGGCACATCTCTGGCTCACATTTTATTTGGTGTTGCCACGACCTCCAGGTCCTTTCCTGCCAAGCTGGTTCCCAGCTGGGTGGCCCGAGCATATACTGGTGCATGAGATTGTTCCTCCCAAGGTGCAGTCCTTTGAAAGCCTTGCTGAACTGCAGGAGGTTTCTGTCAGCCAATTTCTCCAGCCTGTCGAGGTCCCGCTGGATGGAAGCTTGATTTTCTGGTTTATCAGCCAGATAAAGACATGCAGATATGCAGTTCTTGCCAGTTTTGTGTTGGGATCCTGAACTCCACCATCTCATGGTGACTGCAGCCAAAGCTGCCTTTCATCTTCACAGCCCCAACGTGCCTCTCATTGCTGCTTAGTATGAGAGTCCAGCAGAGCATCTCTTCTTGTTGGTTCCTTTATCACTGGCTGCATCCTGAGGTTTGGGGTGTTGCACCTGTTTTCAGAAGCTGGGTCCGTGTTGGAGCCTCTGCCCTAGCAGGGACAGCTGCTTCGACACCTGCTGGGGAAACCGTTCCGTGGTGTGTCACCACCACAGCCGAGACTGTCACACTGATACTAATTCAGCTGATGGCCCCTTCTTCATGCCCTTCTGTGCAAACTGCTGTGTCTGTTTAAAAAAAAATAAATCTGTTTAGCAGCAATTCTGGTAGCTAGCACAGCAAAGGAACATGCTGAATATCCTGCTGAAAATCATTATTACAGCAACAAGGCCAACTGCTCCAATTATACTAAATTTCAAATTAAACACATCTTTAGTGGCCTCAGGGCATGACATTACAGTTAATGACTCAAGCAAGGGCTTTGTCAGACAGGTGTCCAAGAAATAAGGCTCAACAGGTCCCATAATACCACAGCAGTTGAGAGGGAACATGTGCCAGCTCCCTGCACTTCAACCCCTCTTGCCAGCTGGATGGGCTGCAGCCAACCCACTCCCCTCCTTCAGGCCTGCAGCGTGTGGCCCCTCAGAAAAGCCGTGCAACTCTTGGTTCATCCCCAGACAAATATTTGAGACCTGGTCAAGCATCACAAGGCTGCAAACATGATGTGACTCCAAACCAAAGGACCTGAAAGCATATCGGTCCCTTCTGACAAGGCACTCAGGTCATATTTTCAAGTTTTCCTCAGCAGTGGCTAGGAACATTTATCTTTGTTTTCAAAACAATTTTCTCATCACCCTTTCTAGGAGGGCAAGGCATGCTAAAACCCAAAATTGCACGTTCTGAATGAGGAAACAGCTGTACTGTCACAGCCTCAGCAACTGTCTTTGTTCTTGCAGTGCTTGTACCATGTGCCCAGTGCTCTGCCTCTCCCACACAGCATGTCGCTGAGACAGCAGGACATAGGTCTGAAGGTGATCAGGATTTTGAATTCAAACATTCTTATTCCTTAAGTAAGTGTTCATTAAAAACACTCCAGAGTCTTTACTTGCCTGTAATAAATTGATCTTTTTTTGTTGTTGTTTGAAGAGTGAATCTCCTGAAGGAAAAATTGATGGCATTTGTTTTCTGGCATGAATTTGCTGTTTTTCAACAACTAGAGAAAGGTGTCAATGTGCCATAGCCTGCTGAACTCTGTAATGAATCAAACAGCCACCTGAGGGTACTCAGCATCATCGATACTGACCTTTACAGCTCCTACCAGACCGGCACTGGCACACATCACCCCTTTGTGCAATCACCAGCCTCTCTTTGCCAGCTCTTCCCTTCCATCATCTGCTCCAGTGCTGCAGCTTCCCCCAGCATGACCAGGGCAGGTAACAGACTGGCTGCACCCCTTCCCCAGCCTGGCAAGGCCCAAAGTACTCACTTTTGGCTTCTTTTAGACCCCATCCACCCAGTGCTCTGAAAGTCCTTTTTATCCCAGAATCAATGCAGCCCCCAGCCCCCACCGAGCAGGAAATGCAGCAGGAACTACCAAGCTGTCGCTTACCCATTACATGAGATAAAAACACTTTAGTGCACTCAGATTTTAGCCCAAGCGTGGCATTTAATGAATGCTCTTGTCATTTTTCACTTTGTTGCTGGTAATTTGGCTGTCTTCGCATGCAGGTGGCTTACTACAAGTGGGTAACTAAAAGCCTTTCAGATCTCCTGACCCTGCCACATCCAGCTCCCAAATCTCAGAAGCTCATGGTGCTCCCTGGATTTATTTTGACGTTATACATCAATCTCAGACTGAGCAACAAAGGGGAGTATGAAAGGAGAAGATACAGCTTAGGCAAGAAAATTAAATAAAATTAGTGGCAACATCGATCAGCCAGGTCAGCGCTGCCAGCAGAGCAGAAAACAGCCAGCAGAGATGGGCAACACCAGCTCTCTTTAAAAAGCAGCACCCGTTTCAACCCAGCACAGCCCCTGCATCTCCATTTCACACTCCCTGGAATAGGTGCGGCTGGCTTGGCTCTCTTCTGAGGCATTGACAGCTTTATAGTCAAAGGCTTGTCATTTCTCATTTGATCTCCCTCCAGCCTCCCTACCTGGTGTATATTCTCATATGATGTTCAGAGCACTGTTAAAAGAGGCTTTACAATTGCACTAAATGCTTTTTTTATAGCTGCTTCAAAGCTGTTCAGAAATTTTTTCTTGGTATTACCATTATCTGTGCCTTTCTGTTCTTCCCCAAAATTGTTCAATTTCACAGTTACGTCTGTTAGACAGAATCAGAAAGCAAGCGTGTATTTTAGGCTGGCAAAACTGAAAATCCTTCTGCTGTCTCCCCCTGTGAGTTACTGTAACAGCTTTTGCCTTCAGGAAATTCAGCCAGCTCTCCCATTTCAGTGTAAGGGTCACGTTTAGTTCCAAGATGCCTGCAAACAAATGCTACTGTAGTAGAGGAATGAGGTGATAGCTAAGGGAAAGAATTTGGTCCTGAGACTTGTCAATTAAAAAGAAACTAACCACAAAGTCTAATCTCAAGAGAAATTTAACTTATTTTGAAACTCCACTTGAAAAAAAAGCAGCAACTTGAAAAGCATAACTTGAAATATGCTGGTGAGATGTTTTATTCTCCTAAATACAGCAAAACTAAGTTCAACTACAAAGGTGAAATTGATCTATTGCCTGTGCTCAGCAGAGCAAGAAAGTAAACAATAAGCAAAACAAACAAAGAGTCAGATGTTAAGTTCTGGCAGTGTTAGAAAATGCAAGATGCCACTAGTACCAGCAAAAGGGTTCATCTCTTCCTTCTTTGCTCATTGGCACTTGTCAGGGCAGCAAAAGGTGATCCGTGCCCATTCTTAGATCAGAAGGAAAAAATGGGCTGTTCCCATTACCTTGATTGCTGGTTCTTTGGGACAGAGGCTGGGTGACACAGCTTGTGGCACACCATGCAATTTAACCCAATATTCTATCAAGCTGTAAAGCCTTTTGGCATCTCATCCTTCCAGAAAAGGAAAATTCCCTGCCCTGTCCAGCCCCTCCTTCCTTAGGCACAAGGAAATATTTAACCTCTCCCTTGTTCCAGAATATGTGAATTTACTTCAGAGCCTCCGACAAGCTTTATATAAGCTCATTTGCTGACTTAGCCTTTTTAATTCTGGGACACCGTGAAACATTTTGACTGTACCAAGCAGGGGCGGGTACCCGCTCTATTCCTGCATAGCCCAGGCATGCAGCCATTCTCTGGGCAAAACACACAGTTCCTGCTCTCATCCAAAATCCTGCTGGGGAAGATGTATAATAAACACTTCAAGAGGAGTGACCTGAAGCAACTAATGCCTTCCAGGACAGGCTGTAATTAGAAGGGAAGAGATTCTGCTCTATTTAGAGCCCCAGCAAGATTTTCTGTATGAGTTTGAGCCTTGTTCCCCTTAGGGGAGGGCACACTGCCCACCTGGGGCACAGTGCTGCTACCAGCCCTGCTTGTTTCCCATCCCCTGTTGTAAAGTGCAGGGGAAGAACAAGCACAAGTTGTGCCTTATTTTCCCAGTTTCCACGTGCCCCTGCTGCCTCCCATCCCTGAAGGTTCCCGTTTCTCTCCTCACCAAAGCAGAGAGGATTGCTGCATTAATAGCCACTCTGACAGCAAACCTCAGCAGATTCCTAGAGGGCAGAGAAAAACAGAGCTATATTGAATTTGATTAAGGGGCCAGAATAACCTTTAACAGAGTCACCTGGGGCAAGGAGGCAGACAGCTCTCCAGCTGAAAGCTCACACAGGTTTCCTCACAGCCCAGGGACAGGGCTGCTCGCTCGAGGGGAATGGCAGTCCAGTCTCGTTGCTCTGTTGGAGCTGGCATGCAGAGGGAGTCACAGACCTCCATTTACACGAGCAGTGACTTCTGAGCCCCCAGCCAAGAAGGAGAAAGGAGTACATCTGTTTGGGGCTATGCACATCACTTAATCTGGGCCTCTGTACAGCTTAGAGAACCCCTTTATCTCTGTGGTGAGCTTATCAACTCAGACAGTAAGCAAATGGCTTTCTGGAAGGGATGAAAAATCTGCAGAAGTGAGGATGTCATGAGGGCAGCAAGCCTCAGATCTTCTAAAGCTTTTGGCTGGGGCAGAAGGACAAGCAGGATAAAGCCCAGTAAAGCCGAGAGGTTGATGACAAGGCACAGGAGGTTTAGTCTTAGCTCTGCCTGTTTTAGAGATATGACCAGGGCCCAAAGAAGTGACTGTCAAACCCTCACTGTACCAGGTTTGAGGATCACACACCAGGGAGCTGAGCACAACAGCCAGCAGGACAGGCCCCCCAGTACCCAAGAGAAATGAGCAGCTCAGAGATGACACCCAGATTCAACCAGAAGCCTCAGAGAAGCTCCCAGCAATGAAGCCAGACCAACACCAAACCAGTCAGTCCCTAGGTCAGAGTCAAGCTCTGCTGACAGCAGCCATAGTCAGACACCATCCAGGAATCACTTGGCAGTTCCATAGCAGTAAAAGATGACCAAGATCAGGAAGGCAGTCCGTGGATCACAGCCCAAAGCAATGGGTACTGTGAGCAGGCACAAGGAGACATAAACCAGTGCTCCCCCCTCAAAGCTCCCATAGGCCCCAGGCTGAGCTTAAAGAGAGCACCGGGCCATAGGTGTGGATAGAGGCCCAGGAGAGCCTGGCCAGGGCAATTAAAGCTCATTAGCACACTCAGAGCCCAGACATTATAAATCTCTCTCCTTGAACAGTGACTGAAGAAGGGGAGGTTCTATATTTCAGTGGGCAAAGGATCTTCACTGGGTAGAATCCAGAGGGGGTTTACAGCTTTTTTACTAAACTCAAAAGGTTAATGTCATCCTCAGAAAAACTCTTGCTATTTTAATAGCTGACTAAGCTGGAATGTGGGTATGTATTTTACAGGGTGGAGGGATAAGTCTGTACCTGAAGAGGGCTGGTGTCTCTTGGCTTTGAGGAGAGCCAGTTACTGACTCATGGGAACTGTTGGTAATTCCCTGCATATATGTTTCTACGGGATTTGGTGGGAATGAAGCTCTTTAGCATCTTTTAGACAGGAAAGTTATTGTCAGATCTCCCTGAGCCCCAGATCACCCAGAGAAGAAACTTGGTACTTCCTCTGGGTTTCCCCAACAGCTGCACCTCTCTTTTAGAGAGAAGTGACTTGCAAGATGAGCAGAAAGGAGCACAAGCCCTTCCAAGTTGCTTTTGCTGTAAAGATGCAGAGCTCAGCAGCCCCTTAAGGCTGCTCACAGATGTTTAGTAGAGGCCGAGGAGCATGCTGGATGGCTGGAGTCCTTGGCAGACCAGTGCTCCATGATAATGGAGACATTAAATCAGTGATGGCAGCAAGAACTGCATAATAGATGCAAAATACAGCAGAAGCCTGATCCAATTTTGGCTCTGCCTTGTTAAGTAGAAAAGTATTTTAGGAGATGGAAAAATACTAGGAAGTTCAGAGTGCATCCCCGCTGCAGCAGAGTAGGAGATGTAGCTGTTTGCAGTGACTCACCTGTATCTGTGGATACACACCTGCTGCAAACATATTCCCGTACTGTCTTCACCTGTTGGAATTCAAGTGAGTTGAGGTCAACAAGGGCAGAGCTGTAAGCACCTATAACAGTCCTCTTGGCTGAACTGCAGCTGGTTGGACTGCACTAGGATGGGAAGATGCCACTATCCAGCACAACTGCTGCATCTTGAGCACAGTTACACTGGAAAAGTTCTTGTCAACCAGTTTCCAGACAGCTCTTTAGTAAACACAGTGGAGATGGATAGAGCAGGTTCCAGCCAAGGTCTGGAAGTGAAGGTGAAGAAAGTGAAACACTGCTGGTCCAGAAATGCTGACTATGCTAGTTTTTCCAAGATGCTTTGGCATTAATTTGAGGAAAAACACCCATTACTGAATGTAGAACGTCACCTATTCAGTGGGCATCTGCCATTTGACAGGCAAACTCAGAAACAACCCATGGCATGCTGGATAAGACCAGGACTTGCAGATGTAATGTGGTGGTTTATGATCACAATAAAGGCATAAGCTAAACCCTGTTAGAACAAATGAAAAGCTCTTTCCTGCAAACTCTATCTCTCCCTTTTTCCCAGATCACACATGCTGATCCATTCGCTGGTATCTGCAGGCACTTGCTCATGCACCCCTAGCAGGTGCACTGTTTGTGTGTGTTGTGTGTGTGTTTGCTCCATGCTGAGCTAAAGTCAGCTTATTATGAGATGCAGAGAGCCCTGCTGCTCTCTTAGGAGTGTGCACATAGCACGTTCAAATTAAACTGGACCAGGATCTGGCCCATCATGCCCTTTTCAAATCCAGATGCTCTTTGAAGCCAGACTGATCCAGCATTTGCCAACAACCACAGTCCCAAGGGGAAGATGACCACGAGAAGGGACACCACTTGTTTCCACAAAGCCCTGTGTCCTCTACAAGGAGCACCCTTATAATCTTCCATCTGAGCCCAGGCATAGCCTGCTGTGAACAGACCTCACCTCCTCCAGGCTCTTGCCTTTGCCCGTAGGGGCCAGGGGCACTGTGCAGTTTGAATCACAGCAGCAAGAAGCCAAGTGCACGAGCTTGGCTAAACTCAAGGTTGTCAGGGGAGCAGCTCCTCATTCCATGAGTGTGGCTTGGCTTGCCGAGCTCCAGAGCCCTGCAGCAAAATCCTCACTACCTTCAGTGGGAACATGGCTCCTGGCAAGGCAGTCCCTGCTCAGAGCAGCATCTGTGTTCACCCCTGTCTGCACCCCTGTCCAGACCAGACACCTGATGCTGTCAACAGCCAAAGCTTGCTCCAGGGAACCTGAAAAGCTCAGCGGCCGTGAGAGGAGGAACATGCCTTCAGACTGGCATTAACACTCCACTGAGCGGCTGATGCCAGCATTAGCGAGGGCGCAGCTGCACGAATTCATTGCGCTGCTGGATGCTGGCAACACAACAGGGTGGGAGGGCACAACTGCCTTTGTGCTGAGGATTTGGGAGGCAGAGTGAGCAAAATGACAAACAAGTGACTCCAACAATAGCATCTCGCTGTTGCCACTGCTCACTTCATGTGCCAAGTGAGGTGGGACCAGAGCACAGGAGGCAGGAGAAAGCTGTAGGACAAAACCAAATGGTGCCTGTCAACAGCCCTGTCCAGCAGCAGGGCAAGGAGTTGGGAAAATCAGGAGTCCCACTCCATTCCTGTGTATTCTCTCATGGTTTGCAGTGCCATGTTTGGCCACCTATTTAACTGTGGGTCACTACAGGCATAGCAAAGGCTTCACAAGGTTGCAAGTATTTAGGAAGCATTTTGTTTTTCTCCAGCGTGACACAAAGCCTTTCTCCTTCTGCACCCAGCATTCATTGACACAACACACCAGTTTGCTTAACAAATTTGTTTCACCCACTGTTATTGCTGGTTTTGCTCTCTCAGGGCCAGGACCTTCCCCAGCAAGGTATGTGGGTTCCCTTGGAGCTGGGCAGTGTGCAGGTGCTCACAGTTGCTGTCCCCAGGGACAGTCTCTATGGCCTCTGGCAGTAGGAGGTAAAGTGCTATCAGCTGTGTCAGCCCTGAGGAACCACACTGGACCTTGCCAGGCAGCTGCAGGCACACAGCAGCTTGGCCATCCCCAGCAGAGATCCGATCCAGGCCCACATTCAGGGGCAAAGGCTTGCTCAGGCAGGGAAGGAATATCAGGGACGTGTCTCTATGGGCTGCCTGCAGAAAGTCCTGGTAGGCAGAGACCCAGTAGGAAGGGAATAAAACAGCCAAAACAGTTAAACAAATACACAGGAGGGAGCTGGCAGACAGAGAAGGCAACACGCAGAGCCAGTTTCAGGCTGAGAGTCATGTGCTCAGCCCCCAGCAGGGCTCAAGCACTGCTGGCTCCAGGCTGGGAGGACACACACACACACACACACACACATCACCCTGACCAACCCCGCGGTGTCAGTGCCACAGCCAGGGACACGTCTGCTTGGCCAGCACACAACTGCAGCAGCCAGCTCACAAATTCTCCCGAGCTCAGGCGGGAGATGCCGTAAGGTCCCGCGACTCCGGCCAGAAAAAAGAACATTCACTGCAGGGCTCAGCTGCGTCCTGGAGAGGGGTTACTGCTGCTGCCAGACTGGAATCCAAGTGGCAGCCAAGGCATGAGATCAAGGCTGTCTAACCCAAGTGTGTGTAAGGAAGGGAGGTGGGAAATACTGTGATGGGATGGTCTGAGTGGGATACAAACATTAACAGGCAACACAGGGAAGGAGCCACTGCAGGCAGGCCCTTGGTGGGAAAGGCAGTGTTCATGGCACTGTCCAGGGCAACTGTGTCCTGCTATCAGTCCACAGATGTCTCAGCTAGAGCTGAGAGCCAGCACTGGCCCTTCCTACTAACCTGAAGAGCAAGTATGAGATGTGATTGTACCCAAACCCAACCCCATAAACCACTGAGCAGCTCATGCAGCATCCAGGTTGCTCACTTAAGCTCTTACTTCCACTCTTGGTGGCAGGAGTTACCAAAAGAGGACGAAACACAGAAGTATTGAAAAACAAATGTATTTAAAACACACATAGTAAGAAAATTGCATGTGAACACTGAGCCCATCCTGTCCCCCCTGGAAACATCCAGCTCAGGCCTCCTCCACTGCCATGCCCAAAACCAGCACCATGGGTTCTTCACTGTTAACAAATGGGTGTGAGAGAGGGTGTTCAGTTTAGGTGTCAAAGGTAGCACTTGGATTCAGCTGTAAATTCACATCTGCTGACAGCTGCACAGAGGTAACACCCACTAAGGCAAGGGAAGCCTCTCCACTAGGGCTTCTGGAGATTCCCCAGCAGGTACTGAAGGAGTTTTCACTGCCCACACAGATCATCATTAAGATCAGAAAGAGCTATGTTTTGTTTCAGTTCTTATTTTCCTCTGCCTCCCCCCTCCTCCCCTGCAGAAACCAAGCACAAGGTCAACCCATGAGGGCACCTGGGGAAATGTCAAATGTCAGGCACGAAGGTCTGGAGCAGAGAGGCTGGCTGGTTCCTGGAGAGTTGAAAGCAGTTTCAATTATCACCCATCAGGCTCTACAGTCACCAGAGATGGGAACAGAGAATCCCTGAGGGTGCTTGCAATCCAAGGGGCATGGATAATGCTTTCCAAATGCTCCCACTCGGTCCCTCCTGCAGAGGAGCCCGCAACAACTAGTGACAAACAAACAGAAAACATGCCATGTATATGGCCAGCACTTCTCTCCCTGCTGTGCTTAGCTACAAGGCAAAATAGTGAACGAAGTTGCTAAACAGACTTGACAGGGCATTTAACTACTTAATTCTGTTCTATTTACAAGGTCTTCAGCAGCTCAGCACTCCCTTAATCCATAAGGCACAAAGCAAGCAAGAGGATGTGCAGCCTAGTCCCTCCAGCTCAGGATCTCTGTAGCATTCCTGGAGGGCTGGAAGATGGAGGTCTCATCTCACAGAAGCACGTGGCTCACTCTGCTGCCAGCTTCAAAACTGCTGGACAATCAGCTTCCGCTTCACATCCCGGCTGAACCTGTTCATCTTGAACACTTCACTGTCGTAGAAGGCTGAGAGGTTGTGGATGTTGATCTGCCGAGCCTGGGAGAAGGAGGAGGGGAGAGGTAAATGTTTATTTAGTCAAAGAACCATGTGGTTTTCCATAGCAGAGGCTGCATAAAATTTGACAGTCAGCAATCTCCGCTCTGCTCAGCAGGAACCAGAACTGCAGTAGCAGGGGAGACCGCAGGTCAGGAGGAAGGAGCACTGGCAGAGCTGAGCTGAGCCAAGAGAGGATGCTGGCTCAGCATCTGCCTGCTCTCAGCTCGTCCTTTTACTTCCACCTGGAATGTAACCCCTATTCAAAAGTCCCCCAAACCTCACCCAGTGGGAGAGTTTTGCAAGGGAGACATCTGACTGGGGGTGGTCACCCTGGCAACACCAAGCTGTGGCTTTGGAAGTTGTTACTCAGCACATTTGATGCAAAGAGCAGAAAAGCACTAACCCAGGAATCAAACACTGCTTTAGTGCCAATCAAGGTCAATACTTGGCACAGAAAGGCCGAGTCAAAAGTGCAGCCTTTGGACCAGGATGAAGATGCATTAAGGAGGAGGCAAGTGAGCCTCAGGAGGCACTGGAAAAGTTCATACACATAGATTTTTTTCTGCTTTTTGCTTCTTCAAATGCAGATGCCAAGGAACTTGAGTTCTCATTCGCCTGCATAAACACCATGCTGCAGGATTTACCACTCCAACCCTGAAGCTTTATGGGGGTGCATGAGTACAGAGAGGAAAGAATACAGTGCTTCCAAACAAGAGAGGAGAAGATACAGAGGAGACAATCCTGATGCTGGGTGATATTGATTAACACCAGTCTTTTTTATGGTATCATAATGCAGGAAGGGAAGTTAAAAGTCTCTGAATGCCTCTGGTTCTGAGGCTGCAGTGAGAGCATGAACCAGCCCCAGAGGCAGCTTGTTATAAGCCCATACCTTGTCCACCAGGTCCTTCTCTGGGACTTCTATGGTGTCCTGCTGGGCTCCATAGCGGTTCCTCTGGTACATCACCTGCTCTGCAACCAGCTGCTTCAGGATGAACAGCAGCAGCTCGTTGTTGTCTCGCTTGAATGAGAGGTAGCGGGAGAATGTCTGGGAGGGAGGATGAGATGAGCCATGAGGATCAGGAGCAGTGACACACCACAGTGCCCAACACCAACCAACCCCCTCCACCCACAGAGCACACGGGGAACCAAATGACACTGCTGGCACCTGTGCCCTTAGTGCTTCTCAAGGGACTTTGCCTTGCCAAGCTGCCACCTGCACATGCAGTGGCAGCCCTCTGACAGCTATGACGCCTCTGCTGACTGCTCTTATTCTCATCTGGAATCTCCGTAGGGACACTGGTGCCTCTTGGGGGCTGGCACTGCACTGCTGTGGAGTTGTGCTGCCCATGGGGACACAGCCTTGGGACGGCTGGCCCTGGGCAAGGCACAGAGCAGTTTCCCTTAACCCAGACTGCCCTGTGCCTGCCCAGCAGACGCTCACACTTGGCTGGCTGTTTGAGGCCAAAGAGAAAGGCCACGAGTCGTCCAGACAGAGGGCAGACACTCAACAGTGGATAAATGCCAGCCTGTGGCCAGCCAAGAGCTATTCAGAGCCAGCCCCTGCTACTCAGAGAACAGGGCAGACTGCACACTAACCCATGGTGAGTGCTGCCTTGTGGTTAACTGGACCCTGAGAGCCCAATAAAAACGTGAAGAAACAAACTGCCTGCTTGGCTTCATCACCTGGCAGCAGCAGCAGCGGGAGCCCTGTGCCAGTAGCAGGGAAGGTGTCAAAAAAGAAGAGACATGGCAGTGCTTTTGACTCAGAGGCTCACGGTACACTTTCTTCTCAGGCCCAACAAAAACATGGCCTCACCACAGACTAACGAGGGGCAGTCATGGAACAGTGCCTTGTTTGGGGTCCCTTCTCAAAGGCACCCAGCTTGAGCTGTTGTTATTGCACCATGATTGAATTATTTTAAGTATCCAGATGTCTGAGCCTCTGCTATGGAAAATCTGGGGTGAAGCTGGTAAGGAAATCTTGTCTGACTGTGGGTGTGGTGCGTGTAGCTGTGAAGTGGCCTCGGTCCCAGCTCAGGTGGTGTTAGTGTGACTGCCAGAGTGGCTCCTGGATGGTCAGACAAGGAACTTCCTTAACACTTCAGACCCACAGCACTCCATTTACACAGGCTCAGCACCTGCCTCCACAGGACAGACCCCTGCAGAGCACGGAAGTCTCTTCCCACAGCCAGGGCAGTGCAAGGAGGCTGCAGCTGAATCCCCGGAGCCCGGGGTCCAGCCACGGCCCCTGCTCAGGCGGTGCCCACCTCACCTTGCGCATGCTCCGCATGACGCTGAACTTCTGGGTGTCGATGAAGCTCTCCAGCATCACCCTGATGGCCATGTTGACATCGTCCTCCACCACGTAGTCGCGCAGGTGCATGCGCGCGTGCGCCTCGGCCATGCGGATCATGGACTCGATGTGCCGCACCGTGATGGGGATGCTGCCCGTCGCCTGCGGGAAAAGGGGAGGGGGAGCATGTTACTGCAGGATACACGACACGGGGCGGGACAGGTGCCTTCCGGCCCAGGATCCAGCTCCTTTCACACTGCAGGGAGCTCTCTGCACCTCTCTGAGGGTGACTCAGGCTAAGGAGGCTCTGCCACCTGCTGGCACAGCCACAGAGCCTGGCACAGCCTCCCCATTCAGCACAGTGCGAGGAGATGTTGTGGGGTCACTCTGTGACACAGTTTATGGCCTTTCCAAGATTAGCAACCCAGTTTCCTTCAGCAAATCTTAGGAGTTAAAGAAACAAAATGCCAATCAAAAAAGGTATAGCTTTCCCAAGCTCCAAAAATCTCCCTCGCGCCTCTACAAATTCCTCTTTCACTTGGAGAGCATGAAATGAGCCTGAGACATCCCACGGACAAAAGAGAAGGGCTTTTCTACAGATAATGGCTCCCTGTAATGTACCAGGAGCATGTGGATCTGAGCGAATGCAAACATCTCCTGTGGGCCTGCCAGACCGGGTGACAACAAAAGGACTTTGCCATGGCAGGCACTGTACATGTGTCCAGTCCATAAGTCCACACATCACCAACAGGCGAGACTGCATTTAGATGAAGAATCATCTGTTCAGCAGACACGGTAGGATCTGCCTGTCTCTCACAAAACAGTGGCACAGACTTTTGTGATGGGAATGGCAAGAATGTGTCAACATATGCTGGAGCAGTCTCAGGCTGATTTGCAGTCTAGATACATACAGTTCTTCCCTGCCTTCCTCAGTATTCTCACCATAGACTCCTTCCTGAGGTCACTGTACATCCTGGCCACCTTGTCCTGGTCCATCTGGTTGAGTTTGGGGTGGACCTTCTCTTTGGCATAGATGATATATTTCCTCAGGATCTCTTGAGGAATGGGTTCAACCCCGTAGGTGTTGGGAAGGATGACCTCATTAGTGTCCCCATTCACTGCCTCCTTGCTGCCTGGGTGGTGCTTGACATGGCTGCCAACAACAAACCTGGCCAGCATTTCATCCTGCAAGAGAGCAGTGCACCAAGAGACACTGAGCACCTTCACTGGACAGAAAAAACTCCATGTGCAGCTGCAGCTCAGCATCCCAAGAGCAGCATTAACACCCAGCACACGCTCAGGCTCCTGGCACAGCCCCTACCTGCACTGAGTCCACGGTGTCTCTCACCACGCACAGGATGTCGAATCGGGAGATGATGGGCTCTGTCAGGTCCACGTTCTCTGAGAACGTCAGCGAGGGGTCATATCGCCCACCTGGCTCACAGAGACAGTCCAAGTCAAATGGGCTCCAAGGCTGGAGCTTTGGAGGAAGAACAGACCTCCAGTACGTCACTGAAGACTTTTCTGCTCACTTGATCTCTGCTCCAGACTGAAGGAACCAGGCAGAGGAAAGGGAAGCTGTGCCACAGCTCTCATGACTGTGGACTTATGCTGAGAGTCTGAGATAGTCCTGTCAGCACTTACCTATTGGATTGGCAGCAGCAATAATGGTGCAGCGAGCTTGCAAGGATGTGACAATGCCTGCTTTGGAGATGGAAATGCTTTGCTGTTCCATGGCTTCGTGGATGCTGGTCCTATCCTGATCATTCATCTACAGGAAAGCAAGAATGATTCAGAATGAATCTATGTCTATACCCCACTGCCCAACACACCAAGGGGAATCAGCTCCAGATGCTCTGAAAAGGCAGCAAACTGCGCTATGGACCAGCAAGGGCCTAAGCAAACTGCAGGAACTTTGGTCATCTGGGAGATGTCACCATGAGTGTGTCCTGAGTATGAGAGGACAGAGGTTACAGCTGGTCCCTTCACAGCTAATCCTTCCCAGAGAGATGCAGCTGGGCTCACCTTGTCGAATTCATCAATCAGGCAGACACCCCTGTCAGCCAGCACGAGGGCTCCTGCCTCCAAAGTCCACTCCTTGCTGACTGGGTGCCTCTGCACATAGGCTGTGAGGCCCACAGCAGAGGCACCCTGGCCAGTGGTGAAAATTGCTCTGCTCGACGCCTTCTCTACGTATTTAAGAAACTGTGATTTTGCAGTACCAGGGTCTCCACACAGGAGCACATTGATGTCACCACGAACTTTGTGTTTGCCACCTACAAAAGCAATGGGAAAGCCATGGGGCAGCTGAGTGCATGGCTTGACAGCAACCCTGCCCTGAGCACCACAACACTGAAGGGAGGGCAACCAGTTTACAGGAAAGTTGAGGGGGAAAGAAAGCCAGTTCTGGAGACAGTTATCTTTGTAAAACAGACTTTCTAACTTTGCTGACACATCCTAACACATCCTTCTAAGGAGATGATAACAAATCAGGGTGCCAGAAGGTCAAACCTCTGAAGGAGCATTAAACGTGACCTCCCAGAGGAGGGATAATAACTTGCCTGGGTTTGCAGCAGGAGCTGTTTTCAGTCGTAGCGTTTTTACTGTCACACCAGAGTTTTCAGAGTGATAAAACAGACAGTTCAACCACAGACATCCCTCAGTCTGTTAAACCTTGCCTGTTACCAAGCCACACAGACAACTCTAACCGCTCTCGTTGCAATGGCACAGACAAACCCAGGCCCTCTGCCCTCCCCTGAGTGAGGCAGGACCAAGGGACACAAGTGACACTCACCTGGGTTTTTGGGCTCTCCGCCAAAGAGAGCTAAAGCCAAGCCCCTCTTGATATCTTCATGTCCATAAATAGACGGGGCAATGCTGGCAAAAATCTGAAAAGGAAAGCAGAGGAGTTGTCCAGGGAATACCAGTTCCCATTCTGAACAGGATTTTGCATGAACATCAGCAAGGTGCCGTATCTAAAGCTGCTCTTAAGATACTGCTGTCTCTAAAGAGTATTTTATTATCCAGGGTGTGAGGGCTTTTTCAAATGTAACAATCCACCCACTGTTGCCTAAAGGAGCTTCACAAAAATGGTGCTGTTGGGGCATGGCAGATTATTTAGTCTGGTGCTGGAAGCTGTTGCTTCTGCCTCCACAATGCTGTTGTACACAAGGCACATCACAGTGGCTGTTATCAGCTCTTGTAAAGGTGGAGACCTTGATCAGAGGCTTACTCACTGCACATGGCAGTACTTGAACGGGCTATGCCACACGTGAATTGTCATCATAGTCAAATATTAAAAACAACTGGCTTATTTTCTCAAGGCTATGCTGAAAATAACCTGATGCTGGAGACTACTCATGTTAAAACACTCAACTGAAGCTGCTGCATCCACTGCAACAGCAGCCACTGTAACAACAGCACAGCCAAGGCAACAGAGTGAAGTCCCCCATTACAGAGATTAAATCTGACCCAAGTGGGGTTGAACATGCACCAATCCAGGAGCTTTGTTCTTTCAAGTACTGGATTCAGGTCTTAGCACATAGAGGAAGCAAAGCTAAAACCTCTACCACAACTTAAGCTAAGCAATAACATCCCCTTCAGGGGACTGGAGATGCAGTCACTGGTCTCACAGAACACTTCCCACACTTGGCTTTTAAGACACAGGGAGAGAAAACTGATCAGACATAAGCAGTGTCTGAGTGCCTCTCACCTGTCTTCCAGCCCTGTTGTGATGTAGAAGGCTCAGAAAGGGAATGGGAGAAACAGAAAATTTGACCTCCAAAAGTACAAGGAAAGTTTCTTATTTTACTTCCCTCCTATAACCCACTCTCATCAACAGCTGTCTGAGAGTTACAGAAGGCCATTCAGTGAGAACTGGGATTTCTAAAGGTTCCTTTAACCACAGTTTGGCCAGCTGATCCATTTCATCCCTTTCTAATCCAGCTGCCAGGTCATGGCAAGCTATCAATAGGAAAAGAAGGGATGTCTGAGGCTGACCCACCTTCTCCCCAATTTGCTCATCCTTGGACAGACCCACAATCACTTTCACATCTTCATCAGTCAGTTCCCCAACAGCCAGCTTGTTGTCCTTCTTGGCAATGTGGTTGGCCAGGATCACAGTTGCAAACACTGGGAACCCATTGGCAGTGTTCAAGGAGCCATCGTAGTTGTTGTGGTAGATCCCTGTCAGCTCCTGGGAAGCAGGAAATGCTACGTCAGTGCCTGCAGAGTACAAACCAGCCCCCTCTCCATTTTAAGGTAAGGCTCAAAAGTAGCTGCTCAAATGCATCTGAGCACAACCCCTTGCCACATCCCTACAGATGTTCCGTGATGTCACTGTCAGAATTTAAAAATACCCTGTGCTTTTCCCATACTTGAACAAGGTACTCACAATCTCATCTCCTGGCTTGCAGCTGTCCACCAGGTCAGCGAGGAGAATGGCATCCTTGGAGCGGGGCAGCCTGCCTGCAGCCACCTTCCCAGGGCTCTCCTGGATCTTGATGCGCTGGTAGTTCTGATAGACCGTCTGCAGCAACAAAATCAAAGTTACCCAGCAAGTCCAGCAGGCAACAGCATGGCTCTACACAGGCACCTCAAAGAGAAGGGCCACTCAAAGATTTACTGTACTTCAGCTAGAAAACTAAGGACATGGGAGGATGGAGGTTGTGAGGAGCAATTCCATGGTGTGATAGACAACAGTGGGGACAGGAGAGCACTTTGCTGCATCTCACCACTGTTCTTCAACCTCCACAGTGTTTGTCCACCCAAACACTGGACCAGTTCCTGGGAGAAAGATGCTCCACTTGTGACGGTTAAAGGTATCAAAGCAAAGAATGAATGTGAGAAGCTCCACATCAACGATTTTGCTCTCTAGTTTCCTTAGCTGATAGATCAGGACAGACTGACCTAACCTGAGAAGGAGAGCTGGGCAGTGTGTGTCTGCACTTCTAAAATATGAATAAAAAACTGTGTACCACAGAGATGATTGTGGCAAAAGATTCAATCCAAACACCTACAGTGTGGCAATAAATTACTTTTGGTTGCTAAACTCAGTCATTCAGTTCAAAAGCTCAAACAGACCTATCTTCACAGCCCCCTGGATATAGCAGAAGACCCTTCTCCCCACACCAAGCTGTTCAAAGGGTGGGAGCCAAGGCAGGGCTGGGAGGAACAGGCAGTGGAACAGGATGAGCTGCCAGCCTCATCCAGGCAAGCACATGATCTCTTACCTCTTCCATGTTGATTTCAAAGGGGCCAAGAGACTGACACTCTGGACAGGAACCAGGTTTCACCTCCTGGTTCTGTGACTGGAAAAAGGGTCCCAGGATGAAGTTGCATTTGCTGCAGTTGTATTTGACCATGCTGAGCTGAGGCAGCACCCCTGTGCAACTTGTCACCACTCCACTGGTCCGGATCAACTGATTCAAGTGCAGTTGCCTGAGGAAAGACAAAGACGTGCTGCATGCCTGCAGACCACAGAAGGAAATACACCCTCCCGAAATACTCTTGCTGCAAGGCACAAATTTACCTCGGGGATGCTGAAAGTCCATCCTTAGTATGATTTCTGTTCCTGTGCTAAGCTCAGCTATCCTGCTAGCCTTACCCAGAGGTTTAGCTCACAGGTGAGTCCTGAGCACCCCAAAGCCTAATGCAGGCCCCACAGCCACTGCTGGTAGTCCTGCTCTTACCTGAGTGACCGCAGCTCTTCCACCAGAGGGAGATGGGAGATACGGACATGGATCTCCTGAGCAATACGATCATACTTGGGGTACATGGCCAACACCACTTCCTTGGCTGCTTCATCAAAGATCTTCAGCATTTCTGCTGGGGCCTCAGGTAGAAAGTAGGCAAGGACATGCTCCTGGGCTGCCAAATCCTCGTAGTTCACCACCAGACTCTCTCTGTTCTCTTAAGAAAAAGATGGGGTGAATTGTAATTTCAGCCTGTTCACTCCTCAACGAGTTTGCAAAGGATAGCCAGAACAGACAAGCCTGTATCCTGCAGGCTGCAGTTGGGAGATCTCTGCACTTGCCCTGGAAAATGTTTAGAGGTTAACAATTTGAAAATGGCTGGAAAACCCTTTTAAACTTATTTGTCTAACAAATCCTTCACCAGTACCAATCTTTTCATTGTTCCTCTCCAGTTCTGCACAGATACTTCCCAGGCTCAGTGTCCCTGTGATTCAAAAGCCTCAGCCCAACACACAACTCTCTCAGAGACCTCCAGGAAACAGAAGTTAATAGGAGAGACATTATGTGTGCTGAATGGTTGGCAAAAAACCTCCTGTGTCTTATGTTCGTGGAAATGGATGAGACAAATGCCTTTTATTTCCTAGCTTTATAAAACTGATCCTGTTCCACTGCTCAAGCTTCTGCTCAATATAAAGAAGAAATACAACAAGTACAGCTACATGAGCTGTTCCTAGATGTGACAATTTCTGCTTTTAAAACTCATCAATGACAGCCTTAATGACCGTTTCTTCTGGCAGTGCCTAGTCAGAATACAAGGCTGCAACACTGACATGGTTTCCAAAGTCACAAGGTCTATTTGTGTCCCCTTGCTGGATAATCCAGTTTCCAGTGTGAGAAAGTAACTGGTGCAGACAGCAAGCAATTGTTGTCTCTTTCAGATCACAAACTTGCAGACCACTGTCTGCTGCCCCACATATTCTTCTGTGAGCATTTCTACGATATGAATATTAATGAGGAGCAGACACCAGGGGCCTTCTAATTAGTCAGCCAGAATCAAAGAAGACAGTAGACATGTTTCCATTATTCATTTATCCCCATCAGCATCAGGCTTTCTTAAAGTGCTGATTCAATGTCTGGAACAAAGAGGGCAGGCAGAAAAATATCCACCTCTGGACTGCATCACCACAAAGCACCGTGACCCACATAAAGAGAGAGAGAGAGTCTCCAGTGGCCCAGCCCTACCTTTGCACATGTCACTGATCCTCTCCTTGAAGACATTGTGCCCATGGTCATCCACATGGGTCTTCAGGAAGTTCTTGAAGCGGTGATAGATCTCAAGCCGGGGAGCTGCCATGGAAACCCACTCCCTCACCGAGTGCCCTTTCATGTCTTCCAGATTCTCAATGCTCTCAATCATGTCCTCATCCTCTTCTTCCACGCCCTCGGCGGCCCGCTCTGCCAGCCGCCTCTTCCGTGCAGGACGGTCTTCGTCTTCATCGTCACTGTCTAAGGGTCGGGAGGAAAAACAGTTCAGGATCTGGGATTCCCATTCCCACTCTTTGGATTAGTCACAGTGGGATTGCATAGGCTGTGGAAGTAAAGAGAAAAACCAAGAGACATCCCAGGCCCAGCCTAAACACAGTTCTAGACTTGCTCCTACATCTCCCACAATATAACTAAGATTTTAAGGGTGTGATTAGGAAGATTTGTATGCAACAGCACATGTTCAAGCCCATTAATGCACTGACCAAGGAACAGGCTTAAAGTGCATCAAAGGCCCTTCCATCCAGCCCACAAAAGTCTGCACAGGAGCACCAACACCAAAAAACTCTACAGCATATGCTTGGTACAATCCCAACTCTTTGACACAGGCCCAGGATCCTAACTTTGTTTCAGCAGTAACCAGGAGAACACCAAATGAGCTCCTAGGAAACCCAAACGAATGGGATCATGCACTGGGGAGTCCAACCAAGCCCACACTCAGTGATTTCACCTACAGCTCTAGAGCTGGAGTGACACTGGAGCTCTAGAGACCTCCCTGCTAACCTGAGGGTAAAGAGCCCAGCTGCCCCCAAAGGGCTCGGTTATCCTCAGGCACACAGGGTGCACACCTGGCACAGCTCACCGCACCTACCGTAGAGCAGCCCCCTCCTCATGCGGCCCATGCCCTGCTCCAGCTCGCGGTCCCGCTGCCTCATCACTCGCTCGGCGGCTTCCCGCTGGCTGGCAGTCAGCTCCTCCACATCCTCATCGTCCAGGGCCAGGCCCTCTGCTTCGTACACATCCAGCTCGGGGATGGGCCGGTAGTCCCTAGCACACACACACACAGAGCAGGGAATCAGGCCAGGACAGCAATTCTGCAGCCCTTCTCTGGCTACTGCTGGGCAGGGGTCAGGACAGTGGTTCTGCAGCAGGACAGGATGGTGTTGAGCAGGAAGGCACTTCCCAACAGAAGATGCCCTTCAGGAAAGGGCTCCAGCTCCACTGTTAGGAATGCCAAGGGCTCCAGCACCATGGTTAGGAATGCCAGCATTCAAGCCTTTGTGTTGTAAAGTTCAGCTTGCTGGCAGGCCTGGCTGAGTAAAACATCAAAATTCACGCCTGCAGGAGTAAAGAGCTGGGCTGGATGCATCCAGGCAGATCCTGGTTTACCCACCCCAGACCATGATGGATGGCACTTGGCTCAGTTCTCCCAGGACTCAAATGACACCATACTCTGACCTTCCTCCATTGCCCAGCAGTTCTTCAGCCCCCTCACCCCAGCTATCAGCACAGCAGAGGGATCCCACAAGGCCCGAGAGCCCCCTCCATGTTGCTGGCTGCACTGACATCCCCAGCACCCCATCGCCAGACACAACACCGCCGAACGATTTCCTTACCTCTCCATCCCTTCCCCAATGAGCTCTTCCCCTTCCTCCTCCTCTTCGGGGAGCCCCTCGGTCCCCAGGAGCCCTTCGGACTCATCCTCGAAGGGGGGCAGGTCCCGACCGGGGCTGGACGTGAAGGCATCGCCGCGGCGGGAGCTCCGCACGGGGCTGGTCACCGCCGCCTGCGACTCGGAGGAGTCCTGCAGGGACAGCAGCGGGGGTGAGGGCGGGGGCCGCGGGGAGAGAGGGGCTCAGTGCCTCCAGGGGCCTCTGCGACGCGGGCCGCGGTCAGAAAGGGGTTATAATAATTATTATAATAATAATTACAAGTTATAATAATTAGGTCTCCTCGCAAATGACAATGTAACATATGGAGGGGGGAGGCAGGGGTAAATCCATCCTCCGAGCGCAGCGCGGCCGGAGCGGAGGGAAAAGCTCCCATCCGGCGCCGGGCCCGCGGGAAACTTCCCCCGGCGTTCCGGGAGCACCGCCGAGCGCACCGCCTTTGCCCCCCACCCCGAAATCCTCTCCGGACCCCGCCCCGGGGAGGACCCAGGGCCCGCACCCCGCGGGGGTGGCACCCCAAGTGAAGGCTCCCCGCGGCCCGGGCCGGCCCGGGCGCTCACCGCCATCACCGCCGCCTCCTGCCCCGCCGGATTGCGCGCGAAAACCAACCCACGTGGTCACAAAAGCGCGCGAAACCTCATGAATAATGCACAGCACGGGACGGCCCCGCCCCCTCCCCTTATGAATATGGATGAGGCGGGGGCGGGAGCCTAGAACGGGTGGAACCCCCGGCCACCCCCGGCCCAGGGGGCTCGGGCGCCTGGTGGGCGGCACCGGCAAGCTCTGGCAAACATTTCCCACTGGGCTCGAGTGGTTTCCTCCTGCCAGGAACTCGAGTCACGGGAGAGATCCAACTGTGAACTCCCGTGCTCACGGCTGCCTCTTCGGCAGCTAAAATCTAGCCTGGCTCGACCGGGTTTGCCACTGACCCAGTTGAATCACCTTTGTTCCGATTCTCTTTAAAACTACAAGAGATGGGAAAGAGGTTCTGGCATTTTGTTGGTTTGTTTTTTGTTTGGTTTGTTTTGTTTTGTTTTTTGTTTGTTTTTTGGGGTTTTGTTTGTTTGCTTTTAATTTTGGGGAGGGGTTTTGGGTTTGTTTTTCATTTTGTTTTTGTGGGGGTTTTTTTAATTATTATTGTTTTTTTATGTTAGCCTGTATGTGCTAACAGTAACAGGGAGCTGACTGGAGCTGTTCTGCAGACACAACTGTCTCCCCAGCTGTTCAGTGCAGGGAGCAAATGCCATTTGGGAGAGAAACTGAAGAAGAGCACCTATCCCACAGAGGCTGGAATAGGAATTTAGAGAAACAAGCAATGGGCTGATGTTTGGCAAGCAGGTGGAATGCTTAGTCCCAGGCCACAGGGTCTTGCATAGCAGCAGGTGGTTTGGATTCTGGAGATCTGCATTCTTTGAAGGGTTTCTGACCACTCTTTAGTGTCAGGCTATTTCTGCTCTTTGCTGCACTCAGGCGTGGGACAAAGACCCTGAAACAGGAGACACCAGAAGCAAAAGTGACTGAAGAGGCAGCTGACAATCTGAAATGACTCTTCCAGGAGCCCAGCTGGATGATTCAGGCTGGTACTACTATAGCAAAGCAGGAGCATCACGATATAAATAGGAGAGTGGCTTGGCCTCTACTCCTGACACATGACAGGGAGCTGGCTGGTGCTCGGAGTGAAACAGACACAGGGACACCCTCGAGGTGCCCCTATTTCTGGGCTCCTAGAGACCACCATGGGCTTGATGATCTTAGAGGTCACAGAACCACAGAACCATGAAGGTTGGAAAAGATCCCCAAGGTCATGGAGTCCAACCGTTAATCCAGCCCTGCCACATCCACCACTAAAACGTCTGTCCCTAAGCACCACATCTCCATGGGTTTGGAACACTTCCAGGGATGGTGATTCCACTGCCTCCTTGGGAAGCCTGTCCAATGCTTGAGCGTCCTTCCAACGAAGAATTCTTCTCTCATGTCCAGTCTTTTCCAACTTAAGTGGCTTAAGGGAAGGCAGCCCAGGACCTGGCTTAGGTGGTGCTGAGAAGGCCCAGACAACACACTGTGATGAGCCAGTGTCACCACAGGGTGCCACTGTCTCTCCAGGCACTGGACAGCTGAATGGACAGACAGCTTTTCTTTCTGTCTGTCCTTCCTGGAAGACCACACACCATGTCCACATTTTCACTGCTAGCTTTGGGTGCCACCTACAAGTGATCCTGTGCTTGAGCGGGGGTGCTCTCTTTGACAAGAGCTGAGCTTGGGCAGCTAAAATCATCCCTAAAATCAGGCTGCTTCCATGCATGGGACAGGGCTCCTGCTGCACTAGAGACATGGACTGGGGTATGTGAGAGGGATGAGATGCAGACAGGGCTGCTCACTGGGGTGACCTCTCCTGAGCATCAAACTCCTGAATATCCAACCATGCCACTAGGATGTTGCAGACTCGTGGCTTCTTGCAGCACACACCATGTTGGGGCTGACAGGCAAGGCTGGTTAATGCAAAGGAACCCTAAGTGTGAATCCCCCACCTCCTGTTTCACACAAGCAGTGAGGAAGGCAGGAGCTAAAGGGTCACGGTCCTTGCAATGGCACCCAGCAGTGTCCTGACTCATGCCTTCGGATTTCTAGCTTCTATTTTTCATGTAAATCTGGAGCCACTGTTCTTGCATCTTAGACAAAACAAGTTCTCTCTAGGCCTGAAACTCAAGGACACCTCACTGTCTTAGGCCCCAAAAAATGTAAACAGCAGAGAAATTAGGGGGATAAGCTTGGGATAGATGATTTCATTACCTGAGGTTATAATTGGAGGTCTAACCTTGATATGCAAATGGACCAAAAATTATAAAGCATTAAAAACCCGTGACCTGTCGTCCATTTTGGGTGCAGCCCTGGGTGAGCTCTGACTGGAAGGTACCGAGAAGGCCTTTGAATAAATACCTGCTTTTTATGCTCTTAATTTTGTCTAGCCTCTGTTCTAGGTAAGCCTGGGAAAAGGCATCATGACCATGAAACAGCTTTTGGATCTGGTGTCCCAAATACTGGGCTCTAGCCTCAAACTGAATCAGGCGGAAAGAGCAGGTGGATTGGAAAGCAAAATCTCTCCTTCTGACACAGTTATGTGGGAGGTAACATGTTCAACTAGTTAGTGCCTGAGGCTACCAGTGACACATGGATTTTACTTGTCTGTTACCAAGGCACTTTTTAGGCAGAGACATTCCACTTCTCTTTAAACAGAAGTGTCCCTTCTGTAACTCAGAGATCTTGGTGTCAGCCAAGCCTTTGAGCTTGGATCCATAAATGGAACATGTCAAAATGTTGCAACATATCATTAGCCTGAGTGACAGTGTGAGATGAGACAAGCTAAGGACTGGCTTATCCAGATGTCATTCCAAAGGCTTGACACCAGCATGAAAACCTGTTTCAACCCAGTGGAAAATCAGAGGAATAGGGCTGAGGCAAGCAAGTCTCCAGGTACAACCCCTTTATGAGGCTTGCTGAGGTGTAGCTGGAAATTTTGACCTAAGAAGAGTATCAAGCAGATTCAAGCTGAGGAAGATCTGTGTGTGAGGAGGGCCTGGAACCCTCTCTGTGTTGTATTTGCTAGAGCAGAACATGCAATTTGACATATTGACCAATGTATGGATCTTCTAAAGAGGTGTAGGCTCTGTACAGCAAACTTCAGCTTAACAAAAGCATTGCATTCCTAGAGAAGCAAACCTTGCAGCCACGGGTGAACCACAGGTACAAAACCATGCCAGAATGTATCCTCCAGTTCCTGAAATGACTCAGATAACAAACATTCTCCTTGAAACTTCCCTGTCAGTCAGCTCTTACTGCTGAGAATAACGTGCTGGTGCTTAGCTGGTTATTTCCTTTAATTTCCTATATAAATCTTGGCTCACTTGTCACAGTTACCTCCTTGTTTACAAAAGGGTCTCTTTCGTATGGTATTCGCACCTCCAAATCCTGCTAATTATTAACCGTGTTTCCCTTTAGCAGCTGTTGTCCAAGCCACGCTGAGTTCCTCCAGTCAGCTTTAAACTCTCCTTAAAAGCCAAACTCCAAGGCTGTTAATCATTCTCCCCTGCAGGGACTTATTATCGGACCTCCCTCAATTATTAACCGCCCTGCCTTGCACCCACGGGCCGTACAGAATTCCTGGTGTGTCCTGTTTCCCCCGGAGGTGAGTCACGGTGGGTGCCGGATGGCAGGGGCCTCGCTGTTGGGTGCGATGTGGGGCGGTGCGGGCTGGCCCGGCGGGTGGGACCGGGCTGTAAAGGACAGGGCCTGCCCGGCACAGGCGGACCCGCCGAGCCCCGGGGCCACCTCCCTGCGCGGCCCCCGCTCTGCGCGGCGCTGGGCACCCGCAGGTGTGTGGGGGACGAGGCGCCTTTAAAGCGCGGCCAACCCGCCCCCTTAGCCCCGCCTCCCGGCTCTTCCTATTGGCTCGCCCCGCTATTTTTTGGCCCCTTTGGCAGCTCCTGTTCTCTGACTGGCCCAGCCGGGCTCCTCTCGGGGACGGTCTCGCAATAGCGCCCCTGGGCTCGGCCGACAAGCCCCGGCGGCGGCGGCGTCTCCGCCAGGCTGCGCGGCGCTGTGCCCGGGCCGCTCCTCAGCGACGCTCCCCGGCCGAGGGGAGCGGTAGGGCCGGGATGGCGGGGCCGGGGCTCCGGGAGTGAGCGGTGGCGGCGGCGGAGCGGGGCCCGGTGGGTACGAGCGGAGTGGGGCCGGCGGGAGGGAGGGACACTGGGGCGCCTCGGAGCGGGGCGGCGGGG